>VZRE01005210.1:577595-654351 GCA_013396775.1 Cephalopterus ornatus | reverse complement strand
CGGCGGAGAGGCAGGGGGCGGCGGGCGGGGGCGCGGGGAAGCGGCGGCAGCCCCGGAGCGGGGCAGGGGGAGGCGTCGCGCTCAGGGGCCGGGCTGAGCCCCGCGCCCCACACGCACCATGGCCGACGGCGGAGGAAGCGGCGCGGCGGCGCCCCAAGCTCCTCGGGCAGCGCCCGCCCCACAGCGCGCCGCGGGATGCCAGTCAGCACCCAGGGACGACGGACACATCCATGCTGCTCCCTGTCCGCCCGCTCGGCCAAGTTTGAAGTTTATCCCTGTCCTCCCTCCCTCCCCCGCCGCCAGCCGTGGGCGGCAGGTGGGCGTCACAGCCGCCCGCGGACTCTCAGCGCGGCGCCGGGCGGTCACTCAGCCCCGGCGGGCGGCCCAGCATCTTCTCCCCGCCCCTCTCCCGCAACTTTCTGGGTGCTCCTCCGGCACCCATGGCAACGCGCGTGTGCCCTCCCCCATCGCGGGGCGAGGGGAAGGAATAACTGGCGAAATTAATCCTGCCCCCTGCACGGCGCAGGAATGACCTGCTCCCGGTGCCGCGGTTGGCGGGGCCATCGGTTGGCGGAGGGGAGCGGGCAGCGGCAGGTGCCGCGGAGCTGGGATGCGGACCGGGGTCCGGGGCAGGGCTGGGATCGCCTGGGGTGCGAGGGCGGCCGCTGGAGCAGGTCGGAGGGCAGCGGGCTGGAGGGGGAGCGCCGGGGTGCCGCGGTGAGGGGGGCGTCGGGCGCTGGTGGCTAGGGGTTCTTCCAGCTGTCTCCAGGAGATGTGTTTCAAGATGGATTTCCATGGGGAGAATGATGCTTCTGCAAGCAGTTTGCACTGCAACGAACGTGTGGTGTTCAGGACAACAAATTAATGACCCATTTTGTGCAATGGTGGTTAGTTTCAGACTGTGCCACAGCGGATTTTGCTTCTTTTTTTAACTAAAATTTGATGTTTACATTAATTAAGTGGTTACTGTTAGCCAACGAGAGCAGCTCTGGGAACTTCCTCCTACAGCACAGGCATCAGTTCATGTATTCCTCCCCAAAATGCTGTGCATGTGAGGAAGCGCATGTAGGCAAAATGGGATTAACTCATCTGATCTTCTTTTCCATACAGCATTTGGTTTACAACAGGAGGCCTTTCAGGTGATTCCCTCTGGATCTTTGTCCATGTGCTTCAGAACATACAATGCTTCATATCTGGCATTGTTTCTAATGGTGTCATAATTACAATACAAATATCCTGCCTACAAAAACAAATCATCACAAACAAAATATCACCAATCCTCTGCTTTCCCATCATTGTTCAAATGTGTTTTTTAATTTTGCTTGTCAATCCTATTGGCCATAGTGAGATTCAGCAGCACAGTGCTCAGGATGCTGTGGTACACACTGCATGTGAAATTGCTCTTAGATTCATGCTGAAGACTGCCAATTGTCTCAAGTGCAAAAGGCATTACTCAAGCTGGAGAACCAAAGAGAAACAATCGTGTTAACCTTGTTGCTTGCATGCACATAGCTACAGAAGCTTGTGTGTCTTAACTGTTCAGGCTCCAGGGGCACCTAGGCTCTGATGGGCTTTTGACTTTCTAATTTACATTAAAGCAGGAAAACAACTGCATGTTAGAAGAATGGTGCTGAGACATGCTCTAGTCTCCTCTCTTCCATTCCCTTTATAGCTGCTGAGATAGGAAAAATAACTCTGAAAGCTCTTGCCTACTACAAAGAAGGTAATAGAGAGGATTACAAGCCAGATTATGTCCCTTTATTTCTCTCCATGGCCTTATAGCAAATCTCACAGTTGAACCCAGAATCTCACTGTTCTGAACCCGGACTAGTGAAAGCCATCCCTGACCAAAAAAACTTACAGGCTAGTTAGACACAAAGGCATTGGAATCTGGATAAAGGCAAATGAAGGTCTTTCGATCAGCACTGTCATTTATAGTGGACTGGGGTTTTTTTCATCGAAGACCTTTAAGCTACAGTGAAGGTGTTGGTTGGCCATGTCAATAGAGATGCCACTTCATACCCTGTCAGCTGTCATAATACCTGAAAGCTAATTCTTCACATGGCTTTTCATCACATCTTTTCTGTGACTAAAGCCTCTGCTTCCATCCCAAGTGGTAATGTGAACATCAGTCTGCCATCCTCTTCTTCTGTGTTTAATAAGAGCTTTAATAAGACTGTAGTTTTCTGTATGAAGATTTTGTCTACCAATAGAAGGATGGTGACACTGGAGGGTATTGCAGAGATTTGTTGTTTTTTTCAGTATCCACTTGCTGTAAGTTTATAATCTTCTTAGAATCATAGAATTGTAAAGGTTGGAAAACACCTATAGGATCATTGAGTCCAACCATTAACCCAGCACTGACACCTTTATCACTAAACTGTGTCCCCATGTGTCACATCTACATATTTTTTGAATACTTCCAGGGATGGTGGTTCCACCACTTCCCAGGGCAGCTTGTTCCAATGCCTGACCATTCTTCACTGATAAAGACCATGGCTTCAGAGAAGCTGTCCTGATGTTTGGGTCTCTTCCAGCAGCTGATGAAGGTTGCTTGTGATTTTTATATTTACCATGTTTATTCTCTTACTTACTCTTTAAACTGATGACATTTTCAAAGCCATGGCACTCCTGATCAGAAGAGTTACTGATATTAAGACATGCAATGAAAGTTGGTCAGAATTCAGGTAAATTTGGGATTGGAGGTGAGGCCCTGATTCACAGGTATTCCATAATTGCGTCTATGGGATGTTTACACAAAGACCATGGAAGTGAACCATTGTTAGAGGTCCTGAGTTTCACATGTGAGGGATTTTCATTAATTCTGTCGGGTCCTATGAACATCACATGGATCAAACCAAACCACATGGTTAGTAACAGGAATGCAATTATAATATTGCCTTTTTCAGACACAGTTTTTTGCCTTTTTCTGGCTGTTAAAAAGTTGTCTGTTTTAGAGGTAACAGTTAGTGACTATAGAAACCCTAAAGCCTTCCCTGTGAGCAACTGAAAGCAAGAAACAAAACCCAAAAACGTGAAGAGGTCTCTTGTGAATCCCTCACACAGAAGAAATCGGCTACCCGTGATGGTGTGTGTCTCTCCCTCTCCTGTGTACACAAATGAGGCAGATCAAAGTTCAGACAGTACTAATCTCCTAATCATACAAGCTTCTGATTAGCATTTTTAATCAGTCTGGTGATCACAGGGCAGCCTCAAAATTGTTCTTGAATACTAAACTTTCGGAACAGAATTCCAAATCACTTTTATTGTGTTGGGTTGTTTTTGTGAAATGTATCAGGTAACTCTTTGTGTAGGATGTCTCAAAGTGAAGTGGTGTGCTGCAGAACTCAGCTCCAGTTACCTCTTTCCAACAGCAGTCAGGCCCTGCACCTCGAGGGTCTGTTTGAGTACATTCAAGCCATACATGTGGAGGTTGTTACTGCAATCGTGTCCCAACATTTTCATCTGATTTAAGACATTGGTGCTGTGTATGAGGGTATAGTGATACAGTGGCAGGGGCAAAAAAGAGGCAAATGCTTTCTGCATAAGGTGGCATTACATAAATTTACATTCATTTTTTAAATCTTAAATTATTGCTATCTCTTACTGCAACAAAAACATCTGTATATAAATTCAATGTGGTCTTCCATTAACAGTCTCAAGAAAAAGAAAAAAGAAGAAAGAGTAAGACACACATGGTTTTCTGAGTGGTGCCTTCACAGTGACTGGTATGGTGTTCTCTGCTTCCACTATAGTAAGAAAAAAATGTTTTCCAGGTTAGGTCTAGGAATTCTGAAAGAATTACATTTTGAAAATTAAAGATATTTGAGAAATATCATCAAAACAAAGTGTAGAGGAAGAAAATATTAAATAGTACTTTTCTTTAAGCCAAGTTCAAGAAACAATTCTTTTTTCTTACTGTGCTTATCATTGTGATCATTTAACTTTTGTGTATGTCCTACGCCAAAATGTCTCACTAGAAGCACATACTAATGCTAGTTTCATCTTGCACTGCCAAATTTGCTTGTTTTTCATCTCAAGCACAATTAGTATCTTAAACTGAGTAACAGCCAAAGGCTTTGAATTAGAGAGTGTCTCACAGGAGATCCATGAAAGTAGCTCATCTGAGAAGAAAATATTGATGCTGCTGAGAGTTGAAGGAGAAGTATGTTTGGATTGATTCTCTATGGCACCTCCTAAAAGGAGTGGAAAAAGCAGCAGCACAGTCAGGCCACTGGAAACTGGGGCCCTGTTAGCTGTCAATGAAGACTGTTTCAGCACAGAAGAGCTGAGAGTGCATCAGCTGAGAAGCCTGGATGATTAGGAGATGATTGTTTGTGACAGGCACCCAACCACCCCTAGGAGCCTGTTTAAGTCCAGCTTTTCCAACTGATATAAACAGCATCCACGTATCAATCCCCCTGTCATCTCTGTGTGGTCAAAAGATAATACCAAAGAAAAGACAACAGCATTCCCTTAAAAGAGACCAGAACATCTCCCCTAAGCCATAAAAATTCAACTGAGAGGAAAGGCATTGGTGAGAGAAGAGACTGGGATCCCACCTTTGCTATTTGGTCCAGGTGGTTCATATGAGGGATTCATGGAGAGAACCTTAGCTCGGTGCTGTCCATAATCACCTGACTGTCAAGGAGGAAGCAATCCTGTGCTTATTTAGGACCCAGTCCCTGGGAAAGGAGGACACACGAATATGACTTGACAATATAAGCTTGCAGAAAGCAAATATTAGCACGTCAATATTTAAATGTTGAACGATAATTCAGGCCACCATACCTCCTTAGGTGTGTATATATACCCACATGGTTCTTCAGGAACTGTTGCAAAGTGCTTTGCTGAACCATACTTGAAATTTAGAAAGCAGATCCAGTGTTGACATCAGCACTGAGGGTTTGACCTGAGTCTCTGTGATGGGTAAACTCTGAACTGGGACCACTGTATTTACTGAAAAGCTCCAACTGTAGTACCTAGGATCATCGTTTTGTTAAGATCCTCAATGTCTTTCCATGAATTGTCAGATTTTTATCTCCCATTCATTTTTGAGTTCTAGTGGATAGTTGTCAGTTGTATTATCATATTACACTTTTGCATGCTTCAAAGGCAAAACTTTGCCTTAATACAGAGTTATTTCTGTAATTTAACTCAGACCTTTGTTTTGATTCTAAGGCTGCAACTAACTCAACCATGAACCAAAATTAAAATCTATGAAGAGGAAGGTAGTCTCACGTTGTAGTATGGAACCACGTTTTTCTTTAGCTTACCCAACTCCTCCCTTGTGTTTTGTATCTTGCAGTTCCTGTTGCTGATGTCTCATAGTCTTGGGTAATGCTACTTTGTATTTCTGATGAGCATCAGAAATTACACCCGACATTCAATGCTTAGCTAGGAGCCACACCCTCACCAAGACCCTACTTGGGAGTTCAACAGTAGTCAATCAAAAATAATGGAATTCTCCCACAGTATGTAGAGATGCTACAAGCAAGAATTCCTCATATCCTACATGCCAAAAACAACCTCACATAAGCCCAGGAAGGAAGTCAAGCTGATGTATATAATCTTCCTGCCATACAGTAAGAATAAAAGGTACCAACTAGATGTAGGCACTTGATGTGATCTCCTTTAAGCTACAAGAAAATAAGATCAGTTGGCTCCTGATGTCCCCACAGGTGCTGTTAACACATTTTAGGTTAGGTACCTAGGCTCTATTTATTTATCTGAGTTCGCCAAAATGTCTTCTTGCAGGACAAAATGAGAGACATTATGCATATCAGTAGTATTCAATATGTTCTTCTGCCCAGAAGGTTTCAGTCAACATCTATCTCAAAAAGGGAGTTTGTCAGAAAAACCTCAATATTTGCCCCCTTAAATCAGTATTGTCTAAGCCCTCCAAATTCATCACAGCATCTTTGTTTAATGCCCACTAGGTTTATCAGGGATATAGGCATCTGATTAAATGCTTGCTAGATTTGAAGAACTCATGCACATGCATAAAGCCATACTGAAATGGGAGTTAACTTGCAAGGACTGTTACACAGCATATTCTCCCCTACACATGTACCATTCTTTCTTTCTCAGTTTCTCAAGTTTGCTGTCTTCACTGAATCCCAGTGTCATTGATTTTACTGTGTTTTCATTTTGCCAGTGATTTTCTATTACTCTCTGCTCTCACAGTCACTTTCTCTTCTGCCTACTTCTCTGCTTCCCCAATGCTTTCCCTCTCTTTGCTACGCATGACTTTGTTCCTCACCTCTTGATCTTCTAGGCCCAGTGCAAATTTTTCATTTGTTCTTCTCTCTGTAAACAGAATTCTTTCCTCCTCTTCAAATCTACATGTGGGTTTGAGCTCACTCTTGATTCTAAGCTCTATTCCCAGAGGCTTGGGAAATTTGACTGTGCTTACCCATAACAGTAAGGAATGAGGTTAGCTGCCATCATGTTAAACACAAGGGATTGGGGCAGGCCAAAGCTCTGCACGCTAATCACAGCATTTTTCCATCACTATACAACACATTTGTTTGCTCTCCATAATTTCATTCCTCTCCCAGATAAAGAAACTAAATTCAGTTCCATAAAATGCTCTCCATTTGTTTTCTTTTGGGAAGTTCTTGCATGTCTGTGAAATAAGTGAAATTCAAAACAGCTACTGAGGAGACATCTTCACACACCTCAATCAACCACACTTTTGTTCAGCTTTCATACCTACTGGGATCTATTTCCAAAAGCCTTTGCTAGTCCCTCAGAATGAGAAGGATCATTAACTAAGCAAAAATTGATTCATCATGGTGAGAAAATTTTCAACAGCTACGTGTTGTTAGCCCAAACTGCAGGCTGCTGTGATCTTATGAATACACAGGAGGAAGCTGTGGAGAATTCTCACACAAAAAAAGCCTCAGATCATGTCACTGCTTGAAAGCATGAAGGCTGAAGAGGTTCAGTGAAAGCCCTGTTGGGGTAGCTGGGAGAGATTCAACAAGGTAGCTCCTTTTCCTCATTAGATAAGGAAAAGAAGAAGAGTGAGTATTCATCCTTAGTGACTGTGGGAAAAAAACAGCTGCAGACTCCAAATGCTATATCATCATCATCGTCATCGTCATCATCATGGCTAGGCTTCGCGAACGAAGATTTGTGAAAGACTCTACCCACGCTTGCTACAAGCGCGCTGATGGTTAAAAAGGCCAATGCGAGATAGACACGTCCGGTTGCAAAAGGCACAGCAGAATGACTCCCCAGGTGGTACTGAAAGGACACGGTTCTTTCTGCGTTGTCTTTTCTCCTCGAGAGTGATCCTGCGTGTATTCTCAAAAGAAGCAGCAGCGTTGTGGATAGTGTGTCTCCAGGCCTCCCGATTGGAGGCCAGAGCAGACCAGTGATGGTGATCAATATGGCCAAGGCTGAGATGTTGTTTCAAGGAGTCCTTAAATCTCCTCTTCGGGGCTCCTCTCTTGCGGCAGCCAGTAGCAAGTTCACCATAGACTCCAAATGCTATATAAGCAAGTGAAGGAATGTATGTCCTGGTAACTGATGTCCTTGAAACAACAATATTGAAAAGGTGAGAACTGTCTTTAATCAGAGACTTGTAGAACATCTGCTTGAAGGAACCTGGAAAGGTCATCCTGTTCATTCCCTTTTCCTAAGGCAACATCAACTCTCCCTAATCTTGAGTGGGCTTGCTCTGAAACTTAATATCCATTTTTATACTGAAATTGCTGTTTGACTGCCTATCAAAGCTTTTAAAATAAAATGATGGTGAATAACGTTAAGAAAATTTACACCTCCTACTTTGGCTGGCATCTTTTTTTAACAGTTAGTGAGCATAACTTGGGGAGTTCTGGGAATTTTTCCCCTCATCTGACCACAGACTTTCAAAAACAAAAGTTTATTCTATTGAAAATCTGTAATGTTAAAGCTAAGAGGAACTGTCATAACTGTCAATCAGAGAAGAGGAAGAATATTCTTACCATTTACTTCTGTAAAGTTAGTAGAAATCAGGTTCTTTTACAGACAGTAGAAAGAAAACAACCTTGCCCTGAGAAGATAAATTCAGTGTATAAAATAATGTAAAATGATAGTCTAGGGGGAATGGCAATCAGAGACATCAAGTGAGTGGTAACAGGTTCACGTTGTCTCCTGTGGAAAAGATAAGAAAGGAGGGTTAATCTGCTCCCCATTATGTTCAGACAGGAGAGGGGAGAACAGAGAAGGCTGGTTCAGAGTCCAGGTTCAGAACAGTGAGGAGAAAGGTATTTGTCTAAGGAGGCACTTAGGGGAAGGAAGGGAGAGCTTTGGTTGGTACACAAGAACAGGAGATGGTTCTAAGCAAGTAGGCTAGGCACAGTCATCTGTGGGAGCACACAAAGGGAACCTTAATCAAAGTGCATCAGGAAGGTGAGTGAAACAACCTAGACCGGGGAATTGGGCACCACTACATCCATCCACTTGGAAAATCAAGTGTTGTACTGTGAATTTGAAAGGGGTTGGTGTAGCAGGAGGGAGACATCGCTGTAGCTGCAGTACTTTAAGAAGATTATCCTCCATAAAAGCTCCCTTTATGTCTACAAAAATGTCCACGTCTGCAGCACAGCCTCCTCCAAACCCAGATAACTCCTGTTCATTACTATTAATGAAAAGACACAGTCAAATCAAATACTGGTGTGTTTTCAAGCATTGGCAGGATTACTTTTTACAGTATTTCCATGTTAACTTCTTAAAAGACTTCACAGTAAAATACCAATAAAATTTGTAGTGATTGCCAATTTTAACATGAAATGTTTATCACTGGCAAATAATAAATACAGCACTCCTGCAAATTAACTTCTGTGCTATTCCTAACTCCTTGCAGGGGTAGCAGCAGGCTCTTTCAGCTAGCTTTGGTTGTAAGTGTGCTAAGCTGCCTCTTAGCATCAGGACAGCTTGGGTTCAGCACAGGTCTGCTCAGCTGGCTGCTCTTTTCAGCCTGTAGTGGGAGAACAGCAAAGGTAGCACTACCCCATAGTCCAATTTAATAGCAGCTATTGTGGATGTCACCTACCTGTCATGTCTGACTCACTCCACCATTTTTCTGTTGTTTTCATTTAAATATTTAAACACTCAAATATTCCAGCCACTTTACATTTCATCTCCTCAGAAAGAAGCAATGTCTCAGAGGAGTTACCATGGAAACAATGGAGTGAGGAGGCAGCTAAACATAAAAGTAAGTCATCTATCAGTAAATCCAGAGACATGCTTTGGGGTAACTTGAAATTAAAAAATGGATAATTAATTGGGCTGTTGTTGAGCATCTGTTTGTACTTATTGCTTATAAGTGACAAGAGGCCACCTTTTTCCCTGGGACAAGAAAATAAAACTTCCCTGTGCAAACTTTTCAGTAGCTAAAGTCCTTTCTGACACAGGAGATTGGAGATTACCACTGGAGTTACTTATCAGCAGGGTCAGGCAACTGAAATGGTATTGTTGACGGTCAGCAACACCAGCTTCCTCAAACAAATCAATCCCTACTGATAGCAGTGAGCTGTGAATGTTGGAGAGTTGTAATCCAAGATACTTGCAAAGTTTAATCAGACTATGGGAAAAAGAAGATTAACATTAATGGAGGTAAAAATGCAGCTAGATATGCAAGCCCCTTCCAATTATGCAAATGAATACACAGAGCATTCTGCTCAGAAGTGGGTATTAAATTATACTTGTGGATAAATATGAAAGCATTCCTTTGTCCATCTGTCACTATATATCCTGCAATACCATAATTACCTCTCTCAAGCATGGGAAGGAGTAACTCATGGCTTTTGCCTGTGCTCACATCATAAAACATTTTCCTGCAACTTTACTAAGCCTTAGCTTTACTGAACTATGTGTTGTCTGTATGAAGGTAACAAAGGAAAATCCAATGTTTCAGCTATGTTCTGGGCAAGAAAAGCTCAAATAAACCTCTCTAATGAATATCATATTCACTTCAGGCATCAGCAAATTGACCATAGTAACACTTAAAACGTTTAATTATGCCACAGAAAATGTTCTGTTCAGAACAGATTCAGAAACAGAGCATTAGAGATTTGTGCTTTATTTGCTCTTCATAACCATTTAGATCATGTTTAAAACCATCATACTTTCACTTGTGGGCAAAGAAAATGTCCTGGGAGGGAGATGTCTAAAACCTCTCCCTAGCATTGAAAATTATCTTGATTATTAAAAGAAGAGTCATTCCTACTATCAGTGGCCACTAGAAAAAATTATAGTTGTAGACTGCAGAGTGGGATGCAGCTCTAGCAAATCAACAGCTCTGTTCAACTAGTATGATGAACACTTGTCCACTGGTGCCCAGGGTGGCCTACAGCATCCACACCACAGCTGCCCACCCTGGAAGGGTGCCCAGAACCTGCTCAAAAGGTTGCCCTTGGGACCAACTGAGCTTTTACCGATTGTCAGTTCCTCCAAAGTCTTTCTCTTTCAAACAATCATTTTCTTCTTCACAGGGATCCACAAGGAAGCATTACTGATGGA
Source organism: Cephalopterus ornatus (assembly GCA_013396775.1). Lineage (NCBI taxonomy): Eukaryota > Metazoa > Chordata > Aves > Passeriformes > Cotingidae > Cephalopterus > Cephalopterus ornatus. The sequence continues at coordinate 643,839 of VZRE01005210.1, read as the reverse complement.
GCTTCTTGCTCAGAGACTTGGCAGTCTAGCCTGTGCAGGTAAACAGCTGCCACTACACATTAGGAACACCTTGAGGTGAAGGAGGGCAGGTCAGATCCTATGAGCCTGAAACAGAGATTTAACCACGCACTGTTGAGAGTGCCTTCCTCCTGGAGGGAGGGTCAGATGGTAAATAAGATATGCACGTAGCCCACAACCTAAGTAAACTGTAAGGGGAGCATGAGGGGAGTGGTCTACTGAGGCTTGAAACACAGGCAAGACCTTGCTACCAGCAAATCCCGAGTAGCAGATCCTACCAATAACCAGCTGGCTTGGGAGCAATCAACCAGGCCAATTCACAACTGGCTGGCAGAGCATCAGGGCATCAGACGGGCTGTAATGGTCATCATAAAATACATTCACTCTACAGCTTTTGAGAAAAGATAATTTATGCAATGCTTTTTATGCCCACATGCACACAAAATAATACGATAAGAGTATGGCTAAATAAATGTTTATCTGGAGAAAACCGATCTGTTGTCCATTTCACAAGCATTTAAAAAAGTTGTATTTAGCCTTGTGACTGATAGAGTCTCACAGAATTGGTTATGCTGTTGGCATTGACTGTGCAAAGGAAGAAAGTTGGGCTGTGTTTTCTGCAATTTGTTTTTCTCCCTGTTGGAAATCTATTGTAATTTTCCTGCACAAACTATCAAGATGGTTGATAGGCTGGAAATAAATCAGATCATTGAGGTGAATGTTTCATACCAAGCTATTGTGTAATTGAACTGTATTTTCCATTTTAGCTTTCCAAACTCTAACAAATCAATTGCGGGGGGAAAAAAAAAAGGCAAGAATTCTAGAAGATTTAACTAGCCTTAAAATTTGTTTTCAGTTTTTAAATTAACCCTAATAAATTAATTTTTTATTATATGCAAAGTAAACCCACAAAATCTCCAGAGGCTTAGCTCTGACTTTGCCAAGAAAACCGAGTGAAAGGGCACAGCTTTGTTTTAGCTGTTTTTGTCCCCCCAGAACAGATCAGAAACTTCCAGAGCGAGGCTGCCTCCTGCTTTCCTTTTGCTCTATGCCTGGCACAGCCTACTCTGGCATGTGCCGTGGCTGTGTGAACTGCCATGGCAGACATCCTGTTATGCCACTTGTTTGAGGGGGGAATGCAGCAACCCCTAGCCTTAGGGATTTGCACTGCTGCAGGGTTTGTGGTGATTAGGAAGCTAATAAGCACTACTCTTTCCTTAATGTTTATATCAAGTAGCCTCCCTGAATGAAAACCCATTTAATCTCTTGTTTAAAAAAATATCTTTATCTTTCTGCTTTTCTCAGTGTTTCTGAGTTGCTGCTCACTGACTCTGATGGACTTTAGACCAAGTGCTAAGAAGAAAATCTTTCAGCTCATCATCAAGTCTCTGAGCAAGTCAGAGTCATCCAGAAAATAAGCACTTAAAAGTCACACACAAAATAATAATCACGTCTAGGGCCTGATACTTTTCTCCACATTTGAACAGGCAGATGAGCCAATTAATGTAATCAAGAGTTACATGAAATCCAGACTGCATTTTACTGTCCCTGAGACAGTGCCCCTGGCTCAGAGCTTTGTGGAGGGGATTACACTGAGTTACTCGTGACAAAAAGGTAGTGGGCATTGGCACGCTCACCAGTGATTTTCAAATGCTAACTTACAACAGATAAGTATCCTAACTGCTACTTTTCTCACTTTTAGGCTGTTAAAAAAGATACAATTGAAAATCATTACAACAGAATCCAAAACGTTGAAAATCTTTTCTTTGCCTTGACAAAACATCTGGTAATTATGAATGCTCATGATTTCCCTGTTGAACTCAAAGGTACTAAGGCATCATCATACTTTTAAAAATCTGATGTTATTTAGCAATTAAAGACTAAGACTCTACTGAGAAGCAGACTTCGAGGGAGGGAGAGAAAATATTTTAGCTCTAGCTAAACTGTAGTTTTAAACTTCTCAGTCATATCTCTTTTGCTACCCGAGGAATTTTAAGGAAGTAAATCAAATTTCTATCTGATTTTGGGTGATGTGCAATATTTATTCTGAAGGCTCATTCAGCTTCTTTCACTCTTAAATTATTTACAACACGCACACACTGTCACGTCTCGATAGATCGCTCTATAACTCCATCAAGTAAAATGAAAGTAATTGCACGTTGTAAATATATATCTTTGTGTGTGTGTATGTAGAGGCTTAGTAAGAATCAGTATTAATGATCATCCATCCATACAAAGGACTAAATAATTTATTGAAGATAGGGAGAGGCTTTGCTGGTGGAAACAAATACAAAATCCAGTTAGTCCAGCATGTATCTTGAACATCAATTAGTACTGGAGGTTGCAAAAGAAGGTGGAAGAAATTGAGTCTCAACAAGAAGGCTTAGTTTTAGTACCAGATAGCTGGCAACAAGGTTAAATGCCGATACTTGGAGGAGTTCGATCCTTCAGTAGTTTTTTTTGTTTGTTTATGAAAATGAGAGTATGAAGAAACCATGTACCTTTTCTAACATCCTATTTCCTTTTGTTGGGCCAGGCTGGCTGTGCTAAAGAAAAAGAAAAGCAAAGAATAGCCTTAAGGCAGATGCATTAGTCTCTCCATCAGTATCAGTTTCTTTTCTTCTGCAAAAGTGATTTCACAGTAGGAATTCCAGTAGGAATTAAAACACTTTCCTACAAAAGAAAAGTAGAGAATGAGAGCTGTGCGCTGCAGAATACAGATGGGACTGAGAGTCACTAACAAGTCTGCTAATTTTCATTGGTCCATACCATCACATACACAGAACCATATAACCATAAAAACCACTCATTAGCCAGCCAAACATTGAAACTTTGAATGTCTCCCAATACTATAGTACAAAATTTTTGAAGAACATAAAAACTGGGGATTCGTTTGGGAGTTAATCAACAGTTACAGCTCTCAGCATTCAAACTTCTTTTGTACTGTTCAGTGCACTTATTATTGCGATCAGGACCCCAACAAGGTTATGACTAAAATGGGGCACAGAACCTGAATCAGAACCTAGAGAAATAAGTGTGATTTTTTTTCTTTTTTAATAAGAATCAGATATTTTCCTTACACCATAGAGAGCCATAGAAAAGAGATGACCATGCAGAAAACAATAAGAATAATAAATTAATTCTGTCCAGTCATCATTATACAACTATTCCTTATAGTCATTCCAGGAATAGCTGCTTTGGATCAATTTGGAAACTGCTGTCTCAGGACAAGCTGAGAGAGATGAAAGGAAAGACTTTTCAAACCTCAGTTGATGTTAACAACTGTGATGGATCCAGGCTTCTGAAATCACCATCTGATTAGATACACTTGTACACAGGGCAACATAAAAGTCGAAGATAATACACCTCACCAAGTCTTCCCAGTGCTCTGTTCGAGCATTTTTGAGGCTTGTATAACAAGACTACTTCAGAGAAGTGGGAATTAAGGAAAACCTTTATGTAGAGCCCTGGGAAGATACTTCTGGGTAATAATCCAGTATTAAAATTTGATTTTTTATTTGGAGAAACTCCAGCAAAACCAATAGAATGTGCAATAGAGAAACTGCAGTTTTCTTTTCTTTGTATATCTGAGGAATTCCCAGGCAAAGAGGTTTTTTGTATCTGCATAAGAAAATACTGCTTGTTTATACAGTGGGTTTGCCTATGCACCTCTGCAATGCTTGTTTCATATTTTGTCTAAGAAAGCAAAAGTTTAATAAAGGTAATATTTCAGAAACAGAGAAATAGAAATAAAATTCAGATAAGCTTAGCTACAAAGGGACTGAAACCACTGCTACAGAACTTGGAATAAAAAGTCGTATAATCCTGGCAAAGTTAAATGGAAAAAGGTGCTTAAACCAAACAGTGATATCACTGCAGCCACTATTGAGAATGACTTACAAAATGAATAGAATTTTTTAATGAAAAAAAAAAAGAGTAACAAAGAACAAACTAGGACACTTACAACATGAATCTGTGTGTTAGAAGGAGCCTCAAAGGAAATGTAGCAATTCTCCTGAAAACTGGACCTCGTTTACAGGATACACCACTAATTAAGTCAGCAACTACAGTGCATGAGGGGAACATGACTCTCCAAGTTGTGTATATATGAACAGTAAGAGAGAAGAAAGTCTCTTTGGAATGCACATCAATTTCTGTAATATCTCTTCATTCCAGAAAGAGTTATTAAAAGTGTAAGAGAAAGGTATATTTTAAAACGCTAGAAAATAATCAGCATGCACCAATGTGCTCAGCAGTGCAGAAAACACTTGACAATTCCCCAATTACCAGGGCACGCCTAACAAGTTAACCTTTTGTATTCACATGCTGACTACCAGGCACTGGGTGATCCGTGTTTGCCTACATAGGTCTATGGAAATATGGATTGTATGATTACCAAGTGAGAACAGTGTACCATCTGTCTATTTAATACTATCCATGCCACAAGCACATCACTATTTTGAGCCTCAAACTTCTGAGTACCGAGGAGGCAGAAGACAAGTGTTGCCATTACATTGCAGTTATATTTATGATGTGTGTTCACTTTGCCTGGGAGTGAAAATCTAAGATTAGCAACCAAAAATATTTGGAGAGTTATCACAGTACTGGTGCATTGGACTTTTCACTACACCAGATGATACTTCGTTCTCCCAGAAAGAGGTAGATTGTTGCCTAAAGCTGGCCTATTTGCAAAATGCAAAATGCAGGAGAATTCTTCTCTGTATCTGTGAAGACTAAGTTACAGAAAGGACATCAGTAGGAACAGCCCAGTGGCTAAATGTCACCTGCATAAAAAGCAAGAAAATAATCCAGATCAGCTGTCACCAAACCATATGCTGGGTTGCTAAGACCCAGACTTTGCCTAGAGGTAGAGAAGGAACATCTCATCACAGTAATCAAGAATGGCAGTTACTGGAATGTAAATAGCAAAACTAAATATGAAGATCGTGTCTATGAAAGGAGTTAATCAATTCATATAGGAATCATTCCATGAATGTGCATCATGAGGCATATTCTGTATTTGTATATATGTGTATCCACTATGAAAAAAGCAATGAGTTAAAAGCCCTGACTTCCCTTAGCAACAGAGAATATTTTCCTCTCAGTTTAGAACAGTAGTTCTTTCATGCTTTATTACCAAATAGTCCTCCAAAGGAGTTGCTTGTGGCAAGAGTGAACGTCCCCAGAAACTGCAGGAAATCCCTGGCAGTTGGTCCACTGTAGTTCTGAGTTGAGTGCTCCTTCCAGTAGCTGTTGTCTGGTCTATGTCTTTTTTAAGAGCTGATACTGAAATGTCAAGACAAAGAATATTTCACCACCTTTCACCGTAGTGATTTTGCCTCATGTTTGTGCTGATTCTATCTATATTCATGTCCCCATGGAATGTAAGTCTGTCCTTTTTCCCCAGAACAGTTAGATACTTACATGACCCCACAGGTCTCACAGTGCTTTAGTTTGCTGATTGGCAAGTGTCTCTCTTACATCTTTGTGAGCTGGAATAGTGCTGGTATCGTAGTCCCAGCTACAGTATCAGCCACTGTGACAGGTTACTTTTACCAAGAACTATTCAAAATGTTCTTCTATCTGGGAACACTTTATTGCCTATTTTCTTTGCTTTTTGCAGACATCTTTAAAAATCTTAGCAATTTTTTCTGTCCATTCAGCTTTGCCCATTCTTGAGTCAACATCACTGCTTAGGAAGTGCACAGTATTTTTGCTGCTTAATCTTTTGAAATTAAAAATGCCTTAATATTGTGCCAGATACTCATAACTAGTTCATTAGATCTCTGCTATATTCGCTTATCTTGCTTAAGTAAAGAATGGTCCTCTTTTTCCAGGTTCCATTCTACCAATGTACCTGGAAAATTGATAGCTCATTTTCCAAGTATCGATGTTTAAGTGATTTGGAGGTATATTTGAAAGAATGACCCGGGTATGAAGAGTCAGTTGGGTTTGTACAAATATTGTCTTTGTCTCACTGGTTCATTGATGTTTCAAAAGAAAGTGGTGTCTCTATTGTTTGCATACTTTATTTTCTTTTGCTGTCTTTTCATACTAGAAGGCTGCTCTAGAAAAGACAACAGTTGCCTGTCTGTCCCCCGGCATTCTCTTTCTTGTAATGTAGAGCAGAGTTGCAGTTTACAAAAATATTTTGGGTTCCCTGTGGCAACACTGAATTGCTCTCTGTCCTTAGATTTGTGAGTCCTTATATGGAAATACATTATTGCAGGATACCTTCCATTATGTCAAGGGTGTTGTTATTCTGTTGGCAATACAGAACCTCATGTCTACACCTCTCTGCTGAGTTCACAAGATTCTGAGCATTCCTCATAGATAGCTATTACTTGACTTTGATGCCTTTTGCATTTGCACGAGTATTGGTGTATTTTCCTTGTTTTTCATGAGCCAACTAATTACATGAGTCTCTTCACTGCTTATGCCCTGCACTTGCAGATGAATGTGTCCACATGTGTATGTCTATGGCTGTTAGTAAAGTTAATGTGAGCTCCCTAAACTGTCAAGAACATTTGTCTTGTCCCTATCATTTAGAAAATGACAATGCAGGAGCTGACTGTTTTGTGATATGCTGGTTTATTTTTCTTCTGGATCTTTTCTCACATAAAACCTTTTATTTATGACATTTTTGGAAAGACTAAATGGTTTCTAAAGCACCACTAGGATTTTACAGTTTGTCTTGTTTTGATGCCCCTGCTAACAGAAGTAGCAGTTTTTATCAGTGGCAGCTGATGGTGTCACTGAGTTTACTCTGATTTCCATTACGTCGACATACAAGTGCTGCTAAACTGATCCTACCTTAAGTACAGCTCTGCAAGGGCAGAAAATGAACGGTGTTGCTATAAACATGTTTCTTTTATTTTCTTTTTTTTCTTTTTTTCCTTTGTTCTATACAGAATTAAGAAAGACAGACAACCCAGGTCGTGCAACAGGCCAGTCCTTTCTCCAGTTACTCTGTCCACTCATCTAACACTTCTGAAAAGTAGAGTTCCTAGAACTTTGAGGTATAATCATTCAACAGCTTCACATACATGGAATAGTGCCTCTTGAAAACCACAGGTTAGTGCCTTGCTCAGTTCTATACTTCCTGCATGACCTTTGACAGGTCACTCATCTTGTCTGTACCAAGATGACTAAAATATTTATTTGTGGTATTTATGTCAAAAAGGACTGTTCCATAATGATACTAATGTACAGAGACCATTATAAGGTAAAGAAAGCTTGCAGCAGAGGAGTTGCCAGTATCTTTCCCCTTGAGTTGAATCAGATCCATTACAAGACAGAAAAAAATCTTCCCATTTTTTTCCCTTCTTCCTCCTCAAGGCTACACAGAGGTCAAGCCAGTTTTGCTCTCTATTATGTTAAAGGTATTTTCAAAATAATCTTTTAATAAAACTTCAACCATGCTTGGATGCAGTCCCTGTGTGGATGTGTATAAGAATGCTCCATACGTATGGGATTGTGTTGGCGCATTGTGTGCGCTTACCTGGCTGAACAGCTAACAGAAACATTGCAGCCCCTCCCTTCTTCAGTAAAAACACTTCTTCCTTGAACTGTAACCACTGTGAAGTAATGATATGACAATAACCTCTCTGCAATCAAGGCATGGGCTCCTGTCTTAGCAAAATCAATGGAGAATGACCAACAGAGGTGACACTGTAAAGGTTTGGTCAAAATGCAGGTATACACATGAACTGCCATCCGAAAACAGAAAGAGGAGGATACTCTAGGGTCACACAGTTTCAAGTACCAGACCAGTTTTTGTGGGATGAGCCATTTTTCTCTATTGTAGGCTTAGTTATGAACAAGCTTGACTGACCACATTCAAGGCATTTTCCCTAGCTGGTATGCATTTTCAGGGTTTAACCCTAAGCAATGCACAGACAGCTTGAGCAAAACCACACACCAATTTGTTCTTGTAAGTCTTTTTAAGTACCAGCAGGGATAAACAATGTACAAGAACTTTTCAAGAAACCAAATGAATAAGGAGTTCTCTTTCCCCTGGCAGCTTTATACACCTAAGCTAACTTAAATCTAATGGTAAAACTAAGAGTTTAGGGATTTTCATAGGTTTTGTAGCAATCTCAGAAGAATCACAGCCTGATGGAATGAGGATCAACTCACACAACAACAGCCAGATAATCATGAACCACATGGAAAGTCATTTTATCAACAGCCAAGTAGAACTCGGCAGAAATTTTTTCTCAGAAGGAAAAGCAGCTCTGCTTTATATAACATTTTCTTAAATATGCAACAGAAGATGAAAGATCCTTGGTTTTGATGATATCGAGCTTGTACGTCACATTTCATTCTAAACTGAGTAGCAAACACAATCCCATCTGAAGATGATGTTAACGGTGTTAGCCAGACCTACATTTCTCTATCCTGTTACTCTCAGATTGCCTGAATTCAAGAAGGATTTGTGCTCTGATGAACATTCTCATCCAATCTGATTTACTAGATAGGAGTTAAATTATCTCCAAGCCTATATCCAAAGATTTGCTGGCCCTCAGCCAATAGAGAGATAAAGCTGCCACCCAAATGAAAGCTCAAGTTGGCAGCACTGTACAGAAACATATTTCACAGGTGAGGGGTACATGACATTTGTTTGCTCAGTGACACACAATGACATCAATACTGCTTAAAATGCTGTCGTCACATCTGTATATTTGGCTCAGGGATCATATGACACAGTCAGATTGGACTGATAGAGACAAGGAGTTTTTAGACAGAAGAACAAGCCTCAGGTAGCAGGTAAATGGGACTCGGTCAGAACTGCATAATAATGAGACATTGAATGTACAGATGCCCACCAAGACACCGAATGGGTGCATCAGAGAGATACTGCACATCAACCATAGGGTCACTGTTAGAATAAGAGCCACAAAATAAAGAGCACGTCACATTTTCTGAAAGATTTATATTCATCTGATTCTCTGTAATGCTAATTTGTTACTCACAATAGCTTTTTCATATGTTCCAGACAGTCGTTTCACTGAGACCATCAGCAGTAAAAAAATCTTTGTCCTTCATTAACTTCTCATGCAAGCATTAATTATCCCACAGATTCTAGTAATAATAGGCTTATAATAGGCTTGTGAAACTGACGTTTGAATGTACCAATAACCTCTGCACCGAGCTGTCCCATCCATCAGCAAATCCAGGAAAGTAACTGGGGTAGAAATATACTTTTAGAGAGTTTCTACCAAGATCTCTTTTCCACCTTCCAGGACAGCTGGGAAATGGATTGAGGAAGCCTGTTTTCATTTTCCACGCTCATCTTTTCCTTCAGTAGCTTTTAATCATTGTGAAGCTTAGTTATTAATGTCTCTGAAGTCAAACTTGGGCTATTTGGTGTATATGCAGTTCTTTTGAAACAGCACCGAGCACAAAAGGTACTCTGTTCTCTCCTGACTGTTTCTGTTACTCCTGTTAATCAATGGTAATATTGTGCTGGAGCCTGTGGTGTTGAGCCTGTGGTGTTGGGCACTATTAAACACTGACTATCAAAGCTGCATGCCCCCAGGAGCTAAAACAAGACAGCTGGTGAGACACAGCCAGGGAGCAGAGTATAAAGACCACAGAAGAAGCATGAGTTAGTATGACAAGCATACTAACTGATTCTAGCAGATGAGCAGTCTCAACTCCTAGACTGGTTACTGATCACCCTGGTCCTTGGAAGATGCTCTGTATGTCTGGAACACTGTATCTACGAGGTGGCCACTGAAGCTGCTGGAGCCCTGTGCAGATGCTGTGGTTTTCCCACAGGGAGCACCTTCCAAGATCAGGTCCTCTGGATGCATAAAAGTGCAGAAAATCTCCCCAGTCTCCCCCTGACCTTTAAGTAGCACATCATCATGTGGAGATATTTCCTTGGAGTAGGGTGGGGAGAGTGCTAAGGTGTTTTCCATGACCGCACACTTGGGTAGGGGCCTTAGCTCACAATGCCAGCTTTCCAACAGTCCTTCAGGTCTCAAGCCATCCCTCCTGTAGCTGGAAAACCTATCAGCATGTTCTAGAAAGAGGAGTCCAGCAGAGTGTTCAGCAAATCAATCCTCTCCACCTGTGGGTGTTTATTACAATGGTTGTTATATGCCATAAGCTTGAAAAAGCACCACCTTATGCTCTGAACTGTGAATTTACGTGCAGTCCTTTATGCCAGCTCTCCTATTTCTAAAACTCTAATCAGATCACAAGGTAAAAATACTTGAAGTACCACGGCCTGTCTAATTTTCTGTACGAGAACCAAGTTTTCTGTCAGCACCACGCAACAATGAAACCTGCAGTGTCCTCACTTTAGTGTGCTTCCTGGTCCTCTGTGATACAGACATTAATGAACCATAACCCGGGAAACCACTGAAAGTCTGTTGGCTTAATGTATGTGAGATGTTTGGTTAGATTAAGTGGTCTTTCAGAATGGAAACTGAAGAGATCTTCAGCCCCCATAACTTCATGGTCTTCAGGCTGTTCCTTTATAGTACCAAAGTTTCTTGAAACTCATGGAGCTAGTTTTGGGGGTTTTTTTCTATCTGCAATGAAGCAATAGCTGGTGTCTGGAAGTGGAAGAATCTCTAGTTACAAAAGTAATTTGAGAAAGAAAGAATGTATTTGGAAGATTAGGGTAAATAATATTTTGCACTTTGCTAACAGAATCATGCAGAAGTTTCTAAGCCCTGTACATAGAATCATAGAATCGTAGAATCATAGAATGTTAAGGGGTTGGAATAGACCTTAAATATCATCTAGCCCTAACCCTCACTGCCATGTGCAGGAACACCTACCACTAGACCAAGTTGCTCAAGGCCTTATCCAACCTGGCTTTGAACATGACCAGGACTGGGGCATCCATAATCTCACTGGGCAACCTGTTCCAGCGTCTAACCCCCCCACATGCATCAGTTAAACCTCATACTATCCCATTAACACTATGCTTACCTTATACAGGTAGCTGAATGACAAGGAGCGTAGAGGAGGGTAAGACATTCACTCAAATTCACACCACAAACTGGACTTGGACTAAAACCAAGAGTTTCCAATCTCTCCTTCTGGCCCCCTCTCCATAAAAATACTGCCCTTCCTCATCTGGGCTTGCCTTTCACTTTCATGCAAATTTGTCTGTCCATCTGATACCTCCTTATATACATATGATCTCTAACACAGAGTCAACAGGGCTACAGTTTGTCCCACCTTTTCTGTCTCCTTCCTTTTCTCTAGCTTGCTTGGGAAACACTGCCTCTCACCCCTGACATTCTGTGTCTCATCTTCTGTCTCCCTGTCCAGGTGACATCTCAGCCTGACAAGTTGTTTTTAGCAGTATCCCTGATATCTATTTGTCTCATTCAAAATCCTTCTAGAAAATAATTTTCCTGTGCTGCTATCTAGATCCTTCACTTTCTCTTCTTCTTGCATTGCATTAATGCCTTTTCTTTCTCATCTTTTCACTCCCAGCTCTTCAATCCTCTATCCCATCCTAACTCTTGCCTTCTGGTCATCTCAGAGGGTCGAAACATGCTTCTACTCAGACCATGTGTCAGGACCCACCTATGAGGAGTCCTACCATGCATCCGCTCTCTTTATCCTGCCCTCACACAAAAGAGGCATTCTGTGAAGTTCCACAGACGTGCTTATGTGCACCCTCAAATATTTTTCTTAAATCCTCTTTAGCTATGATGTCACCAAAATGTTACCAGCTAGCTAGTCTGCTGGTAGCTGCAGCAACCTGCCTCTGACAGGAAGCATAATGTCTCCACTGGATCCCACATATTCTATTTAGCTGTCTGCATCCTGCTGGGTTGTATCTTATTCTTATATGGCAAGCTTGGGGTTAGAGGCAGAAATTGCCTTTTTGTTCTGTGTTTGCAAAGTATCAACCACACTGGGAACTGAGTCCATCACTCCTGAGTCTTTGACATTAAGGTGATAAATAAGAGTGAAAATTACAGTCACAGAATTGTCATGGGGAGAGCAAGTGGCAGCACTGACAACAGAGCAGCAGCACCCTGTCTTCCCTCCTTGCTGTTCATCCCTCACTATTCATTTCAGTACCTCTGTGATTCTGCACCTGCACACGTGCAGCCTGTGGAGCAGTAGGATTTGTCACCGTCTAGAAGTCTCCTGCGAATTAGATAAGTAAGATCACATGGCTTTCTGCCAGCCAAATAGTTGTAAGCTCCTCATTTACAAGAAGCTTTCACTTGAACTTAGCCGCCACAATCCAATTTGCTCAATTTCAGTAAGGTTTAAATTGTTATTCCTGCTCTTTCTACACTAAAAGCCCCAGAACAGTATGTTAAGAAGATGTAAATAACACGTCTGAGAGAGATTTTCAACTGGATGTGTTAAAATCTGCTTTTTTGCCCCTAAAAATGTCCTGGCAAGAGAAAATTACTAGTTGCAGGCACGTGTTTCTGTCATATCTATCAGCAAGCAAGTTAAGCTGATTTGCAGCCTTGGACACTAACCATCACTCTACTTTCAGGTTGCTGAGGACTTGATTTATAAACATGACAAAAGCTAGCATGCTCCCAAAATAGAATATGCTTTAGGATTCAGCATACTTAAAGCAGAACATTAAGGTGAAAAAGCAAAGTGTTGATCATGTTTAGAGTGGAGTGTAACAGCACACTGCAAAGAAAGTAAGTCACCTAAACGTTGTATAAGAGAAGATCACTTGGATTTAGTGAAGATGAGGGGGCAGGGGAAGAGGCAGAACTTGGAGTTAACTGGATGTGTACAGAATAGGAAAAAGAAGTGCATTTTCACCAGCTTGAAAGCTGCACCATAGGTGTTAAATGGCCTCCCAAGCCTAAGCAGACTTTCCACATAAAGAATATTTTCTTTTGATGTTTCTTCATCTAGGGCGCTGACCATCATAAACCTCTTAAATTTCAAGTGCTATTTTTATGGCCTCTTTATGATTGGAGTAACCTCACTTAAAGGATTACAGGGGTTACTTCATGTCTTTCTAGACAAATGCATTCTGCTAAAGATCAGATTGATCTGAAGTCAGCTGTTATCTTTAGCTTTGATTGTTAATCATTACCAAGACCTTTGTTCTTTGATTGTCACTAGGGAATCCTAAATGCAGGGTATGTTAATTAGTACCTGGCTTATCAGCAAGATGTGCATCATCAAATACGAGAAATATATCCCTGATATTGTTAGGAAAAGTACCTGAAAATAAATTCAGAATACTAGTGTTCACCTGATGATTCTCACAATGTTTTACTAATTTGACTTTACTGTTTACAACTGTTTTATAGTAGAGGTATTTTAAAGGGAAGGCAAGTAAGGTGCTCTATTTTATAAGGGATGAATGCTCTCTAAGTAAAAGAATGCCCAGCCTAGACTGATCATTTAGACAAGCTAAAGTCAAATTTAGAGTTTAATATATTGGTGAGGTTATTCAGAGCCAATCTACATGAGAAATGATGCAGACATTGCCTTCATTATTAAATAGCATGTCCCAGCTGATCATCAGCAAACATCAGAAAACACAGTGGTGATTGATTACAGTCTAAAGCTCCATAGAGCTTCTGAATGAAAAATACAACTATGCAGAGTGTACTTTGAAAAGCACCATCCATGTACTGTGTCACGAGACCTTTCATAGTGTAAAGAACTATCTAGTGTCTGTGCACAGCTCTTCTCTCTGTAAGACTGCCTCACAGTACCCTGTTGTACCTCCTGGGGCATCAGCTGCCTGAGGGTCTCACCTTTTGCTGAATTGCTTCACAACTTTTAATTTTGAAGGAAGGTACAAGATCCCCAGTGCTGTTTTCATGTTGCCAAAGCCAAAGGGTGTGTCCAGAGGAAGTTGTGGGTGGCAAAGGAGGAACACGAATATATGATGTGTAATCTGGCACCTAGAAATGCTCAAGTTCATCTCCCACATCTATTTTTAGAAATTCTTCCTGTGGGTGCTTCCTTTAATCCCAAAGGTCTCAGATAAAGGATTCCTTTAATACACTCCAGTCTGAGCTATTTGATCCAGGGAAAGAATTACACCAAGAAATTGTTCTCATATATTAAGTTAGCTAGAGCAAAGACGCTCAATATTAAATTTGAATGTTTGAATGATAAGGTCATCCTCTGCCTTCACAGTGAAAGGTCCCAGAATCACAGAATGATTGAGGTTGGAAGGGCCCTCTGGAGGTCCTCTGGTCCAACTCTCTGCTCAAGCTGAGGTTGCTGAGGACCATGTCCAGATGACTCTTGAATATGTCCAAAGGTGGAAACTCCACAGTTTCTCTGGGCAACCTGTGCCAGTGCTCCAACATCGGCACAGCAAAAAAGTATTTTCTGATGTTTAGAGGGAACCTCCTGTGTTTCAGTTTGTGCCCACTGCCTCTGGCGCACTGGACACAGTGCTCCAGGTATGGCCTCACCAGTGTGGAGTAGAGGAGCAGGATCACCTCCCTCAGCTTGCTTTCAAGCAACTTGCCCTTGCTGAAGCCATGCTGGGTGCTCCGATCACCTTCTTTGTCAGAGCAGTGTACTTACGGGATTAGAAGCTCTAACAGCAGTATAAAAATCCATCAGCAACTTCTCAAATCTTATCCAAACTCAATTCAATTTTCTTTCAAAAGCATTGGGAAAACACCTTCCTTCATTAAGTACAGCTGGAGTATACAAGTACATAGGCTCTTTATTAAAGGCATTTCCTTTTCTTGCATGCAGTTCTGCTGTCAAATCTTCCGTGCCACTGTATCTTGGATCAGTATGCATTTTAGGCAGGTTTATAACTGAAGAGACAGAAGCATTCCGACTTCACAGTTAGACAATTAAGCAACTCTTAAAGCATGGTTACCCCCAGTTCACCTTCAGGGGAAGGAGTAGTTCTTAAATAAGAATTGTTTTGAGGTTTGTAGCATTAAGATCAGGAAATGGGAAGAGGATCTTTACAACCCTTCAATGGGATTGAATTCTGCGGGTTATTTATATACCTTTTTGAAAGATGATCTCTATGTAATGAACAAAATTCTCATTTTAAAATACACTTGTTTTTTGTTTGTGTCTGAGATCTGTCTGTGCAATGGAAACATATAGAATCACAGAATCATCAAGGCTGGAAGAGACCTTTAAGATCATGTCCAATTGTCAACCCAGCACTGTCACTATAACCCCTAAATCACTAAACCACATCACTCAGCGCCAGATCCAGACACCTCTTAAACACCTCCAGGGACAGTGACTCCATCACCTCTCTGGGCAACCAACGTCTGACCACCCTAACACTAAATTTTTTTTTTTTCTAATATCTAACCTGAATCTCCCCTATCTCAGCTTTAGGCCATTTCCTCTTGTTCTCTCACTGCCAGCACGGCAGAAGAGACCAGCCCCCACCTGGCTAAAATCTCCTTTCAGGTAGTTGTAAAGAGTGATAAGGTCCCACCGAGCCTCCTCTTCTCAAGATTAAACAAATCCATCACCCTCAGTTTAAGTTTGTACTTCCTTAAGTTTGAGTACAAATTCCTTAGATCATTACAATCATTCTCAAGTGTCTTCCTAAGATCATGTAAGAATACATAATAAGGACATCTTTTACCATGTTTTTGTCAGAGTCTATATTTTAAAAACTATTAAAATAGTGCCTTTGTACCAAAGATATCTGCAACCTGATAATATTGTTCCAATTTAAAAGAGTCCAAATTATAGTTTTTCTCCTTTTCTTTTAACTGACTGCTGTGGTCAGTAATTAGACAGATTTGAGACCAGAAAGAATTTTGGGGGTGCTTTTCTATAGGGAATTCTGAGGCCATGCAATAACAATCTGAGACATTTTAATTTAAATATTTATCTGTGTAAGAAGGAGAACCAGGTTGCTGCAATATTTGCATTGACTACTGCAAAGAGTGCATCTCTCTGCAGAACTGCCAGTCTCCAGCATGACTGGCTAATCTGAGTTGTGGTTATAGCAGATGATGGTGTTCCGATGCTTCAGCCTTTGTCTTCTGTTTTTATTTTGCTCTTCCCTCTTTTTCTACTCTGTTCCTCTTTACAGGCTTGTGCGTATCAGAAATACCCTTTGGGAGAGAACAGGCAGAACTAATCAGCAAAGGCTGCTTCCCATCTTGAGGCTAATGCTAATGCCAGTGCCAGTCATTGCCTTCTTGCCTGGCATTCCACATCAGTAGTGCAATTTGAAAAGTAAATTAAGTTGTTGAACTGTGGTCTACCTTGCTCACAGCAGCCTCCTCTAGAGAAGCAGTATCTAGTCCTTAGTGGTCTGGAAAAGGTAAAGTTTGGTATCTGAAAAACAGTTAACAGCAGAAGCTTGGAGATAACTGGAGCTTTATGTTTTAAAGAACAGGAGGAATTTGAGAAATGTGGCCCTGGTATGTGAAAGCCCCAGGAAGTAAATGGCCTGAGCACATGCACCAACTTACTGCTTCATTTTGATCTGGGCAGTGGTAAGTGAAAAAAAAGCAATAAAATGAAATGTTCCACACTTGATACCAGGAGCTGGATGAGTTCTGCTTAGATTAGAAGTGAATAAAATTCCACTTCCCTGCTGTTTATGCTCAGCTCCAGGAAAGTCTCCAAGGTGTAATTATTCAGGCCTTTCTCATGTGAACTGAACAGACTAGAGTTGCTCAGGCTCCCAGAGTGCAAAAAGCAGGACCTGCACTGCCCGGGGAACGAACTGGGCAGGGACCAAGGGAGGCTGAGACAGGAAGAACAGAGCAGTGCCAGCAGGCACAGGCTCACAGCCACGGAGATCTGGCTACAAACTCTTCATTTAGTCAGAGAAATTCCTTTGCTACTTATTAAACTGATTAGAATTGATGACTTTTTAACAAAGTTATTGCTTTGATGTTAGCCTCAATACCAAGGAAATAAAAGAGGGAAACTGAAATAAAGTAAAAGATTGGAGCTCAGTGAAAATGCAAAGGCTTCTTTCTCCTGGTGTTTGATTAAGGGTAGTGTTTCAAATGGAGGTTCGCACAGAAACAGTTCATTGAGCATCAAAAAGATAGTCACTGGGTCTGTTTAAATAATGAATTTAAATCATACTAACTAGGCACTATCCAGGTCCTCAAGCTGTGTTTACAAGGTGGCACTGAAGAGCAGAGAGTCAGGGCTCCTGGTTTCCTGTTGTAAGCAGTATGAGAACCAACAATCCCCAGCCTCAGTTCAAAACCCATTGACTCTGTGTGGGTAGACAGGACTTCAGCAAGATTTACACCCATGTGGCCTTTCTCTGCCTCTTATTCACCACATCCTCCCTACAGCAGCCACGCAGGAATTCTCTGCTGCAGGTTTCCCATTGCTTTTTTGAGGTAAAAGCATTTCCTTGTGTGGTAAGAACTAAATCTCTGACATCCAAAAATAGCATTTAAGAACTGATGCTTAAATCAGAACAAGATTTAATACAAACAATCTTTTTAAGATATAAATAAAATTAGAAAGAAGTCTATGTACACATATGTAAGGAGTACATGATTAGAAGGTAGACAGTACTGTCACAGGCTTTAAGCTTTAGAGGAAATTCCAGTGTCTAGAGGCTTCACTTTCCTTTTGATGTATAATTAATGTTACAGCCTAAGGAACAGTAAACATCATCCACAAGCTTCACGTGGATGTGCCAAAGAAATTTTCAATCTACTGACACTTGCAGACCAACAACAGAAGTTTTCAACAAAGCCAGATATGGAGAAGGTAGAAGAGAAATATTACTAGCATATGAATCAAATCTGTGTTTCCACAAGACAGCTATAACTCTAACTCTCTCAGTACCAACTAAGATCTAAGTTACCTTCAAGCAAGGTGCAGTCCAACAAAACAGATATAATCAAAGTATTTCAGCTGTGAAGTTTCAATTCCAGCCTATTTCTGCCTTTCAAAATAATTCAACTTAAATAAAAGCATTCACCAAGTGAATGTCACAGGGGTTTTGTTTTCTCTCAAGTTAGAAGAGAACAGAACTTCGAGCTAACAGTCCAGAAGGGGTGCATTTGCTGATCCTCATGCAACAGCACATGTACCTGATCACAGTCAAGCAAAGGGCATGATGACCTCAGAACAGGTACGTAGGGCCATCAGGACAGTCTAGGGTGTAGGAGATATGACTAGATTCATTGGAAAAAATTAACTGCATTGCTCAATACTGCACATTCCCAACAAGAGGGACATAAGCCATACTCAAAATATGAGAACAAAGTTTTAGTAAGATGTGGTACTGCTGAGAAAGAATGACAGCAGAGATGGAACAACTGCTTGGGCTCATCTGGTCGGTCACCAGTGACTGAAAAGTTGTTGTTTGCACGGGTTTGCACCCAGTCTCTCTGTGTTTGTAAATAGAGAAAGCCATTGCTGCTGAAAGAACAGAGAACTCAAAACTTTAAAATATATTTTATGACATTTGTTAGTATATGAATGACTGATAATTTCTAAAAAGACAATTGGAAAAATTAACCTGAAGAGGCTGTGGGACTGATTATTTCTTCCAGTGCTAGTCCAACTCTTCATGATTCAGGGGAAACTCACGGAAAATAGACACTTAGTACTTCAACTAGTGGTCTACAGTCAGCAACTAAACTAGACTTAGGAGCTCGGAACTAAGGCATGAAGAAGTTAAAAAATCACCCGGAAACCCCAAAAAAGGCTTCAGGTAGCACATGATCACATATTCGCCAGACATGGCTTCACAGCTGATCAAAGAAAGATGAAACTGGGATCATATCAGCCCACACTGTTGAGCTTCACAGAAAGTCATGATTTAAATCATCATGGGGCTACTGCCACGCTTGTCTGTCTGGAGAGGAAAACAACCACATCTGGCTACTCTGCAGGAAGAACTGATCCAGTTTAACCCTTCCACATACAATATACCTTTTTCCGAAACCCAAGTGCTTCTCTATATGTGATTGTGAGTAAATGCTATAATCCACTGACCTAATTAAGTAGAAGTATTTCCCATTATAGCCATGGCAAAAGTAGTTTATTAGCATACTTTGTCTCCAGGGGAGGTTTAGACTGGACTTTCAGAAGCATTTCATTACCAAGGGTGGTCAAACACTGAAACAGACTTCCTAGAGAGGTGGTCGATGCCTCCAGTCTGTCAGTGTTTAAGAAGTATGTGGACAGTACTCTTATTAACATGCCATGTAGTGGTCAGCCAGTTGGACTAGATAATCACTGTAGTTTCCTTTCAACTGAAATTATTCTATTCTGTGCTTTAATTTCCAGGAGTGATGGTAATATAAGAAAAGTCTGCCAGAGAAAACAATTGATCGGATAGTGCCCAGAGTACTGAAATGCTGCATGGTTAGCATAGTCTTGATGGGATTAAGAGCACAAGCCTCCTGACTTTTTAAAAGACTGTGTTTGGATTAGCACAGGAAGAGAGAACTCAGGAGGGAACTCCAGGAAAGCTGTTAGATATCTGAAAAAATTTGTCTCAGATTTGTTTAGCTCAGAGGTGCCGCCTCCAACCTGTCCCTGTGCATTGTGCAAAGTTAGAGGATACAACAGACTAATGTTTCACCTTTCTAGAGACCTATTTTCAAAACTAAGATCAATCACATGGAAGACAAATTCAATATTTTGACCTGAGGGATTAAATCCAAAAGGGACCTGAACTTGTCAGAACCTAAGAGACCTCACAGATTTGACTAGGGTGTTTGTGGATCCCTAGGTAATGTCACAGGGCACTGACAGGGGAGCTAGTTTCACTTGTAATGGGCACACGAAGCAAAGGGCTGCCTGAGCCAAGCCAATAGGGGTTCTTGCAGGTGAAGCTCAAAAATGGTGGCAGAACTGAGTGGGGAAGAGCAGATGAGTTTTGCTTGCCTTATGTGGTGTGTGCTGCTACTGGTGGAAGGGAACCAGAGCACCCATCTAAACCCACTGGTCCTCCCCAGAGCCTCTGCACTGAGAGGCTGCAGTGCTGGAGCATTTGGTACAATGTTTGAGCTATAGAAGGACCATGTCTGCATTCCAAATAACCTTAATGTCCTATGGAAATGTCTGCTTATTACAGTCCTTTCTGGTTTCTTTCTGGGAGCTTGGAAAGCTTTGTGGCTATCAGTAAAACAAGTTTCCTAGAGAGAAAGATTGTGAATGTGCAAAAGTCTAACTAAAAATGCAATGTAATACTTCTTTGTGTGTGAAATTGAAAGCCATTACTCTCTGTGCTCCTGGAGGATGCATTTCTGAAAATATCTGCATTGTCTTCAATGCTTGCAAATAAATTACTCAGTTTCAGGTTTTATTATAGTGCTGAGGTGCAGTAGGAAGCTGCTAAAACATCTGAGCAATGATGATTAAACCCAGTGAGTGAACCTAGTCAGATTCAGATTCAAAATGAAAGTCCTGTAAACATTACTCTTACTCAGCTTCACTAAACAAGCAAAAGAAAGGTATTGGCTTTTGCTTGGACATTCTGGACCATATTCAGCAGGAATGAACTGCAAACATGATCAGCTGTCCTATTTTGGAGACAAGAAAATGGAGTTACAAATGTTAAATTAGTTACAGAAGGACCTTCATCACCGCCCAGCATTGCAAGGGCAAATCATGAGTGAAGTATTAGCATTCAGTGAGCTTCTTACAGGGCCTTACTCTGCATTTATTAGTTGATAACTGTCTCTGTAATTTCCAGCTGTTAGAACCTAATGATAGTGGCTTTCTACTGAAAATTTCAGACTCGTGCCTCCTAGTGAGACTCATGAAATCCAGCCACTGGGTTTTGGTACAGGTTGTGATCTACGGGTGTCATGTCTGGTTTATTTTCAAAACCTGTCCCCTGAGATTTGCTGTTAACTCCCCGCATTGCAGACACATATACCCACCTCTTAACACTATTACCAGGTACATCACAGCTTAGGGCCTGAGCCTGACTTCAGTAGCTGATTTCAAAATATTGCAGGTCTGAAGCACTATGCTATTATTCAAGGTTCTAAAAATAACAATGAAAAGAGTAACCATTTGTTGCTACTACAGTTATAAGGAGCACAAACCACAGAATTTAGAGGACATGTCTGACCAAAAAGTACTTCCCATTTTCTATTTCTGAGGGGGAAAAGCCTTGCAGATTTGCATGAAGGAAAATTATCAGAAATAACTGCCTTTTTTTTTGTTATTCTGATAGATTCTGATATCTGATAGATAAATTCACATCTGTTTTCAAGTTCGTTCACCCTAGTTTTGTTCTAGCTGTCAGTGAGAGAGCTCAGAGAAGTGTCATGCAGAAGTTCCCACTGGGCACAACTTCTGCTGTATTTAAGTTTGGTACTAAATAGCATCAGGAAAAAAAAAGGGAAAAAAAAGCCAAAACAGGCTCAGTCTGTCAACTTTCTCCAGAAATCCCAGCACAAAGAGGACAGCCATTCATCCATGTGTAGATGTCTACCCGATTTCAGGGTTTGCCTCACTTTACTAAGATCTAAAGATCTTTTAGACATCAAAAATGGACATACAAATCATGTGACTTTGGCCCTAGACTATAGACTGGAGATCTGAACAAATAGCACAGATTAATTATAACAAGTGGAGCCTGTTTCAACCTTTCTTTCAGGGCAACAATTTTTGGCTGCATCATCAGCTTGCATGAATCCCAAAATGACATTATTGTTGGCCCAGAAAAGAGTCTTTGGCCAGTGCCTCTGTGTTGCAGATGGCTCTTCCCCATTTCTGCTAAACACCAGGAGCTCCCTCAGCTCCAGGTCTTACAGACAGCACCCTTATCATCTGCCCTTTCCCCACAGAGGTACCTGACTCCAGCTCTCCAGACCTGCCTATATCTGTGGTGCTAAATAGCAACAGGACTGAGGCTGAGGCCACGTGAATCATGTGGGTAATAAAATCATAGATTGGCTTGGGTTGGAAGGGACCTTAAAGATCATCTCATTCCATCTCTCCTGCCACGGGCAGGGACACCTTCCACTAGGAAGAATGGCAGGTTGCTCAAGCCTGGCCTTGAACATTTCCAGGGATGAAGCATCCACAGCTCCTCCGGGTAACTTGTTCCAGTGTCTCACCACTCTCACAACAAAGAATTTCTTCCTAATATCTGATGTAACCCTGCTCTCCTTCAGTTTGATGCCATTACCCCTTGTCTTATATCTACATGCCCTTGTAAAAAGTCCCTTTCCAGCTTTCTTGAGTCCCTTTAGCTACCAAAAGGTGCTCTAAGCTTTCTCTTCTCCAGGCCAAGCAACCACAACTCTCTCAACCTGCTTCCATAGGAAAGGCACTCCAGCCTTTGACCATCCTTACATGCACACTGCATAGACTTGGCCATACATGTCCTCTGTGGCCTTTGTAATGTTTTGTGGCCTTAAATATTGGAACAGAGGATGGCGTGTAATTCAAAATGCCAGAAATCATGGAACTCAAACACCCTATGTGATTTCAGCAGAGTGATAATTTTATAGCAAGTGCAGGTGAAAATGTCTGTGCCATGCAACATGGCATAAGGGCAGACAGGAATGTTGGGGGGAGCAAGGTTTATTGGAGCATGTCAGGGGACTGAGGAGGGGTCAAACACTGGACAGTGTTTTCCATCCTGCCTGTGAGGGATGATCTCTGGAGCATCATCTTCCCTTAGGCATGCTGACTGCCAACTGGCATAGGCCAGCCACAGCAGGCAATAACCTGCCCAGCGACACAGATAATTACTGTCCTGTGCTTAAGCTCACTACCAGATGTTGTTTTATTTACCTATATGGACACAGAGTCTTATACCCAAACACTTTCCCAGAAAAGGACTGTATGTCAGCAAGAGAAGTGCAGATAACCTTTCAACCCCATGAGCCAAATCTTATTGATATTTTTGTCCTTTCTCTCTCCCTCCCTCCCTCATTTTTCTATCAGCAAAAAGTGAAAAATAGCAAATCAGGAATGGAGCAATCAATTCACTGCAGTCCACAGAGTATTGGAGATGGCAATAAGCACCAGCAAAAAGCCTGTCCAGAAAACACCAGTTCTGCTTTCAGAGGGGACTCAAAGAGCACACAGGAAATCATGCTGCAAACCCAACTGTGAATCACAAGAGCAGCCTCCAACATGCAAGACTGGGTCTTGTGCTCTGTAATGCTGGTTTTAGCTCTACTACAGATGCACAAAGGGCACAAGGCAGTAACCTGGATTCATCCCAGCACACTTCAGACATGTAATTTGAGTCAAACACGTTGGGAGTTCAGTCATCTCTGGATTCTACTGCTAATAGAGGGAAATGAGGTACACTTTTGTAAGATGCACCTGAAATCTGTTAGGTTAGTTATCTACAGTGGAGAAGGATGAATGTACAAGTGAATGATTGACTTTGCAACAGAAATTATCTCTTCAGGATGTTTTTCTGAGAAAGGTCATAGCTGAACTACACAGAGCCACAGCATGCTGTACATGAATGCACGAGTATATATGGCCTTACAAACAAAACAGGCAGCAGAGAGGCTGCATAAAAAAATGAAACAAAATTATTAGATTTTTTTTTCCAGGCAAAATATAAAAAAAAACAATCAGAGAAAAGGAAGTGAGAGTTTCTTACACAATCCTATTTTTTGTAATCTGAAAAAGTATTAGCAAGTGAAAGCAAGAAAGGCATTTACAAAACCCAACACTGTCTCTGTGATTAAAAAAAAAAGAAAAGAAGTTACTGAATAGCTTTTGCAAAAAGTTTTGAGCTGTCCTTAACTGAAGAACAGGCCCACCTCAAAGCAGTGCTAAGTAGGTTGCTCTGTTGTAGGTTGGCACAGATTCCTTCAGCTGGTGTCGCTTATAAAAAGACCAAAAGAGGGTATTGATATTAACAGTGAATAATATATGTGGCCATTCCCTGTCATCTTTTTTATACTGTTCTTACTAAAAGGTTTCTAGAAAACAACATAAATCTTTTCAGATGCCATTCTCCACTGAACTGGAGCACGGAGGAGCTAATGGCTGTGAGAACGATCAGTGAGGCAGAGAAGTGCTTTGGGTGCAAAGGCTTTCTACATTTTTCTTTTTCTCCAAATGCTCACAACAGACTTGTGATGGATTAAAGAAATGGTTTACCACGAAATGATGGGGGAAGAAGAATAAAACAATTACTGTAATTATCATAAACAAATCATCATTTGTTAGGAAAAATATCCAGCTACTAAATCTGTTACCAAATATATGTAAATGTCTTCGGGGTGTTTGTTAGAGGATCTGTTCATCTATTCAAAGATCAGCTGCAGAAAATGCCCTTGTTTGAGATCAGCGATGCAAGACCTTCATCCCCGGTGACATCGCAACTCAGCAAAAACAGGGTTGTTTGTCTAGATACCATAAGCTAATTGTGTCCTTTCACTCTAAGTCACATATTTGATCAAAATACAAACATTTTTAAATAGCTCACTAAAGAGAGAAGCTGACCTCATGGCTCTCTTGCTGACTTCCTTTAGACCAGATTCAGGCTGTCAGCATGCACAGCTCCAGGCACACAAAGAGGTCACAAACCTGTTCCATGAAGCAGGTACACATTGTCTCTGCATGGAGAAATCTTCAAGTAGTGTTGAGAAGACAAGACAAACTCTGTGTGCTGTTAATGCCCAGGGTACAAGCCCTGCAGGGAGAAAGTGCCTGCAGAAGGGCCCTGGGGAGATCTAACCAGGGTTAACGAACAGCCAGGCCAAGTCGGGGGCTGCTTTAACACTTGCCGGGAGAACACTGACACCCTGGGAATCACAAAGCTGTGCTGGGCTCTCTTTATGCATGTTGGATGCCCCTATCGAGTACAAACTACAGCCTGACGCCCGGGCTGTAGGTTTTCATGCTCCCAGGCAGCCTGCTTCCTTACCTTTGGAGAGGCAGCACTTGCAGCACTAGCTATATACAGCGCAGGAGAAGTGCTTTGGTAACATGCAAAGCTGCCACACGCCAGGAGCTACTAAGACAAAAATATTCAGTGAAAAAGCAGCAACTTTTAGAAAGAGTGGAGGAAAGTAAATTGCATAACTACAAACTACATTTTGCTTGTTTTGAGGCCTCAGACAAGCTGCAGGCCTGAGTACAAAGACTGAGTGTTGGCCAGGTATTTTATTTCAAAGCTTTTTTTAACAGACAGTATACACTTTACATGAGAGATTTATATGACCTTAAGAGAAACTAGAGCATGTTTCAGTCAAATACTTTATTGAGTAAAGCTCTTTTTAAAAAAATATATTTTTTTCTTTGGAAAGCAAAAATATAGATAAACTTGGCTAGGGTGAAAAACTGACAGTTTCCTGGAGTCCAGTTGCTGAGAATGAAGAAAAACTTCCACTGATTTCTATGAATTTTATTTTGAATTAGCATTTTCCATGTAGAGAAAAAAAATTCTCAGCATGTCTACGTTGGTATTCATTTATCCAGTAGCCTACCCAGCTCCTGTTCTCCTCAGTATAGCCCCTCCTCTCTTTGCCTTGTCACGTCAACTTGTAGAGAGTAGAAACTAGTAAGAGACTTAAGTGGGGGCTTTCCTCTGAGAAGCCATGTGTGACCAAAAGTAATACTGAAAATAGCAAAAATAATGGGAAAAGAAAGAAAAGTACTTGCTTTGGTCCACATTTCTCCCATGCCACTCTGTTATCAACAGTCACCACGTTAAACTTTCCTAGGTCATGTCTATTTGCAAATAGAAGCACTGCAGCTCCCCAGGTTCCTGGTGCATACATTTAACTTCCATTTCTGTAATTACCATTTTCAGGATCTGTGAAGTCATTCTGGCACAGCTTCAGCTCTCAAAAGTGTAAGTACAGGGAACACTTCAAGTTTTTTTTTCAAGAATTCAAACAGTGAAAGCTATACGAAATAGGGAGGATTTAAAAATCTGCAGCAGTTGAAAATACACAGAAAGTAAAAAAGTGACAATGGGTCTAATTATGGTTCAGATGACAGAACACATGTGCAGCAACTTGCATAATTTGGGAAAATACCTCTGATTTTGTAAGAATAATGTAATAAAATACCACGTGACCTATTTTCATATGTTTCACATGGCTGAACAAGCAGATGGCTTATGAAACTACACAAATCTCATGATCTTTCAAGTGGTCAGTCTCTCTTTCAGCAGCGTCTGCAGTACCACATCCTGACTGAGGTAAAGTCCCCAGGGGCATGCCCTTCCTTGCTCTTTCTTCAGGAAAGCATCTTCCATCTTAAACCAAACTGTAAAAGAAAGTGAACACTTTCTCAGTGGTACTTAGTGAGAAGGAAAAATAATTCCCCATGACCTGGGTCTTGAAAAAAAACCAGATCAATCCTACAAGTCCTCTCCCTCAGGAGCAGGGTAAAACACATGCAGGGTTAAAGGCTGTTTCTGCTGCAAGCATGGGTTAGACCCATGGTATTGGAGATTACCCCTGGACAGCAATATTGAGGAGGGATAACGCTCTAAAGCATAGCATCAGAGCAGTAACATTTGATACTACTTCATTGCACAAGGTCCAAGACAAAGCTCAGCCCTGAACAAATTAATGATAATTTTTTCAACAAGATTTTATCATCCTGATTTTCCAAAGCCTGCATTTTTTTCAGTTGTGGCTTTCTCTGTCCTGGAAGGGAGCAAAAAGCAAGACTATCCTTTTTTATCACTTAGAAGATAACTTTATCTTTGAACGTGCTTTCATTTAATTCTCATACACAGCACTACTAGAAGAATTACCTAGCTTAGTACTGGGAAGGTGCTGTATCAGATTGCAAAGTGTTATTAAATCTACCCAATAGCAACAGTGGGATGAAACGCAGTGGTTCCCAATTCACAGCAGCAGAACATCTAATGGAAACCAGCCAGCAAAGATGAAAGCGCATTTAGGGTGATGAGGTTCCAGTTAAAGGATGTTGAGGCTCAGCAATGATGTGGCTTGAAAAGATTTATGCAGCCACTCAGAACATAACTGAAAAAGGTACACAGCATGCAGGGACTAGCAGGAGCTTTGGGGCACTAAAATAAATTTCCTTTACTTGATCATGTGAGAATCCAGAGACCATCCTGTGACTTGTGAGCCACCATCCATCACTGAAAAACAGCAAAAAATAATTCAAGGCAACAAAAATCTGACTGAAGCTGTATGTTTCAAAGTAATTGCTCACATGTCAGAGGAGACACACACACAGAGGACAGACTTGGAATAGCAAAGGTGAAAAAACAAAATTTCAACTTGCTTTTTGCCCCCTAGACTACAGTTTCTCAGTTACAAATACTATTGATAAATATTTTGACAGCTCTTCAGTATGATAGATTCAAAGGGGAGATAGCAAGCCCCATCATAAATATCAGATCAGCCAGAGCCCACAAACAAGGCATCAGAGTCAACAAGTGATATTATAAGAAACTCATGGACCAATTTCTGAACTTTATGACAGCAATGGCAGTGTTGAGAGATTCCAGCAATTGATTTCCATGAGCATAAGATGAGAGGTCCCTTGGGAGATCAGTGCACTGGGTACAGTGCTCTAACCTTCCTTCACTTTCCCTCTTTTTATAGTGGAGAAAAAAAGAGGCAAAAGAGTGAAAAAGTAAAAAAAAAAAAAACAACAAAAAAAGTCAGGCAGATATAACTAGATCCAGAGTGGAGGCTGGTGATGAAAACCTGCCAACAGTGAAGAGTTTAAAGACATCTATTAAACAGAAGAGGAGGAGGCTAGCAGAGAATTTAAAAGAAGTTTGAGGTGTGAAAATCTGCATGTCTCTGTATTTATACAGATGATATTAGCAAGATCTAAAAGGAAAGAGAGGAAGCTGGAAATTCCTGCACACATTTCAGAATATCTCACGTTCCCAAACATTTTACTATGTGTGAGGTTTTGACACCTTTAGCATCTCCAGCAGGAAAGAAATTTGCTGTAAGTATTGGAAACTGCTGAAGGTCTACTCAGCTGACTAAAAGCAAATGACAGCTGGTTTTCTTATTAAACATTATGTAAAACATCAACACATAGGCTTGCCATGTTAAATCCTCCCTTGGGGAACTTGGCCTCACATGTGCAAGCCTAAAGCAGCTTTTGCTGGAAGCAAATGAAGCTAGCAAATCTATCCCCCAACTACGTCCGAAAGCTAAAATACTAATGAGGCTCCAGCAGATGCTGTAATCAGCCACAGCAATCATCTGGCTGCTTGGCCCCTCTTCCATTCAGGATATGTTTTGGACGTAATGCATTTACGTGACTCGGAAAAGGTGGCAGGAAAAGCTCAGGGGACTCGTCTGCACCAGCTTAAGACTTCTGAAGGATGAGTCCTGCTGCACTGGTGATACAGCAAAGAGGGATGCTATTGGGACACCTCCCATCACTCACATGTCTGGAGGTGACAGAGGGGGAAGAAGGAAAAGCAGTAGCAAACTCAGATGCTCAGAAGGTGAAAACAGCACTGGGAGACCCACTACAATAGAAGAGAGGAAGGTGAGAGGAATATTCCAGCTCATTCCTTGGAGTAGAAGGAAAATACAGAGAGGTTAAAGCCAGGCATCAAGGGAGACAGCAGCAATGGAGTTTCTACATATTCATAAGAAAACTATGACCCCAGTCACCTCTGGAGGAACTGGGGAGAAGGGCACAGGTCCCCTCTGGGGAACACCCATGAAGGGTCAAGATAACCTGCCCCAGATAACCTAACATTTTGCAAAGTAGGAGGGTTTTACCCCTATTCCACCTTTGCTACAACAGTGTCTATGCAGAGCCACAAACACCAACAGCAGAGGTAGAACAGAGCTCCACACCCCAATTGAACTCCTCATCTTAAACTATAACAGTCAGAATATTAACTTGTGTATTTTTCATCAACAGATCTCAAACTACTTATTCTCAATTCACAGATACAACCATGAATTGGTAAGAGACTTTCCTAAAGCCAGAGAGGAAGTGAGGAGACAGTAGAAAAGCTCTGTTTGAGGACTACCAGGCTCCTTCTTCTTCACTACCAGAGAGGAGGCCACAACTCAAGAATGACCCTCAGTCTTTTCCACTTCTGTTCTCAGGCTGGTTTGCATATCAGAAGTGACCAAATGTGGCAATAGCAAGACAAAGTAAGCATAAAATGGTTTTGATAGCAACAATACACCTTTTGCAGAGAACTCATACTACTGCTTTGCTGAGCAAATATTTGAATGGAGTGGAACCAATTGGCAAGTGTCATTTGTTATTTGCAAGCGAATACACCAGATCTTTTACTGCACCGAGAAAACAAATAATCAGACCCCAAATTCATGTACTTTCCCTTTAGCAAGAGCCACATTGTGTTGTTACATCAGCAATTGAAATATGACAGGGTGCTTGTGTTTATACTGAGAGAAGTCATATACGGATTCCATCTGTTCAACATTTGGAGCAAATTTGCAGTGATTACTCAGGCTGAAAATTGCTTTGGAGTTTTGACTGTTTTTTCTTTGTTTGAAATAAATCACCGATGCAGTGCCTTACTTCTGAGCACAGACAGACATTTCAAAGTGAGAGGACAGCAGATGAACTTTGACTGTTCCGATTTGCAAGACATTCGGGTGCTGTTGACACTGGGTGTTTTTCTCAAACAGGATTTGGAGAAATCCAGGAAGAACTGAAGCTGCTGCTGAGGTGAGGAATTCATATCTTGGAGCTTTGCCTTTGCAAACTAAGACTCATTCCACTTTGGACAAAGTCCATGTCATGGGTTCTGGGACAGAGCCATCAATCATCAGTGTCACATCACAGAGTTGCAGCTGCATTGCTAAAAGCAGTTGCCGAGTAGTCTGATAGTAGTCTGATAGAGTAGTCTGATAGAGTCAGTTAAAGTGAGGCACAGATGATTCCCAGCTATTCGAACTCATCAGCCTCCTCAAACTCCAGACTTAGATCCAAGCTTTGAAGCAGCAATCTCTTGCTGAACAGGATATAGCCAAGACTCTGGATCTCAACAGTATCAAGGAGAATTAAGAAACCTTTGGAGTTTCCTACAGTTTTGCTGATTGGGCTCTAAATCAAAGAACTAAAAGGATGAATTTCAAACTCAATCCTTGATATGGTCAAAGAGGAAACCAGAAAAGAGAAAAATTAATTTCAGTCATTCAAATGTAGTTGAATATGCTCAGCTGCAATTTCAGGGAGAAATCAGAGAGGAAGAATTTAGCTGATTGGATTTTGAACCAGAAACAACTCCTATTAAAGTCCCAGATGTTCAACAGTAGTCACAAATAATAAGGGTTAAGCCCTAAATCACCATTATCCAGTCCTTCAAAATCCTTGACTGATGGGAGGCTTTTTACATGAAGGTAGGCTACTCTTCCAGCACTGCCTAGTTTGCAAGGTCAAGTGGAGTAAAAGAAGAGCCTGGCTACCTCAGCTAACAAATTAGTAGGATGAGACAGTGAAAGCATGTGCTGTTCTGAGAACCAGGCTAACTATGTGGGTGGCAGAGAGATGGGAAACGGGTTGGAGGGAGTCAGTATGCATTACCAGCCCTTGATCCTCGGCAAAACTTGTTGACAGTGGTGCTGCAGCCAGGCAGCTTTGGAAGATGAACAGCTTGGCTGGTGGAAAAACCTGTTCTCTGGCCACCCACGCCATGGAAACCAGCAAGCAGTTGGATTCAGGTGGTTAAAAGGTTATTTCTATGGATGAAACACACCCAGCAATTAAGGGTAAAGTGGCAAAGTTAGGCATCAACTGAGCCCTAGCTAACACCCAGTGACTGCAGCATGACTTGTGAGACACTGACACCATGGCACCATCTGTTTATGATTTATGCTGAACAGACTGCATATAGAAACAGATGGGAGGTGTCAGCTTTGATCAGAATTGTTATGCCGGTGATTCCGCAGCACATTATGTAGCTGACAGCCTTACTTTCCCACATACTTCTATAAAGAGGAAGGTGTTTATATTCATGTGACTCAGGGAATTATCTTTGCTGAATCCCAACTGGACAGAGTCCTAAAGTTATACACCTGGGGCAGATCTTTATTATTGTATTGGATATGTTCAAGCAAGACGGTCACTTTGTCTAGTTCAATGTTCCTAAAATAAGGTCCCAAAATATCTTTTTCGGGCTAGCTCTCAAGGTTGAATTGGAAACTTGCTGAGACTGTGTTCAAGTTTGTTGTTATGAAGTGACTCTCAGGCCCTGCTGTCCTTTAGCACTGCCATCTATTATATCAAGTCTCGGCCTTAGAGGGTTTCCCTTACGCTTTCATACCTTCATGTAGTTGTAAAAGTTAATTTTAAGTTTTTATGACTGTGGAAAAAGCTGCTAAATGTAATTCATATTCAAAATAACAGAACTACCCACTGGAAGGGGCCCCTGGACAGCTCTTGTCTAATGTCTCACTTGAAGAAGGGTCTTTTCCAATACTGGAGCAGGTCAACCATGGCTTTGGCTACCTGGGGCTTGAAAGCCTCCAAATTTGAAGACTGCACAACCTCACTGGGCAGCATGCTCAGAAGTCGAAATGCAGATATAAAAAAACCTAAACCCTGTATTCTCCAAGCCTGATTTATGATTTCTAACACAAACCTGTGGCATGGATACCTTCAAGAAGATTTTTCTAGTATAGACAATAAGACCACAAGGCAAATTTTCTGCATTATCACTGTCTATGGATTTTCCTTAGGCCACACAGTTATTAGAAGACTCAAGTCAATAAATATTAGATCAAAATAGCTAAAAAGAATGCTACAGGTGAAGGCAACTGTTAAAAACTAAACTAATTCAAAACTTGAGTATCATTTTTGTAGGCGCACAGAGGCTTTCTAATATTTCCAGTTAGCTAAACTGGAAAGACATTGTTATGAGAGACTTCCCATCAGTTCTCAGAAGTCTTTCAGATTTTTTTTTTAACTGATTATCCAGAAGTGTTCTCCAAGCAACAGTGCATTCATAACTAATTTGACTTAAATAGCAGTTATCTATGCCCTGAAATGACTGGGGCATAAAACTACTGTGAGGAATCACATCAGTGGGCAGGCCAGTGCCATGGTCTGCCATTGCTTTCCCAGCTTCTGCTCTGGATTTAAACGGCTGATAATAAAGTACAAATGTCGCTGAGTGAAGTGTGGCAGAACGGAAGCCCCCATGTCCACTCACACACACTTACAGATCTCGGGGAGTCCTACCACAACCAGTGCCACTGAATTCAGGTAAAATGAGTACAAGAGTGGGACAAGCCCTCTCATCTTACTTCTACTGATCATTGAGAACAAAATAACATGTGGCTAAAATCTGTGTACCTTTTTTCCAGTCAGAATAAACCAGCTGTCTCAAATGCCAAGGGACTCAAGCCTGTTTACATCAGCAGGGTGCTGTTAGCTATATTTTTAAGTATGAATGTATGTGCCAGACCCTCAAAGTGCAGGTAACTAAAATGACACAGATCTGGCTCATGTAGCCTAGAGAAATCTGGCCACATTGCCCAGGAAGAAAGGGGGTCCTCTTAGTGCTGCTGCAGGGCACAGGACCCTGGTGTTTAGCTGCAGGTCCCCACTGCTCCTGAGAAAGCAGGCACCTGAGCTGCTGATGAGCTGTGTGCTTCGAGAATAAAAAGCAGCAGATGGCACAGCAAGTCATTATAGAAACAAAGCAAAAAACTTTTTACTTCTTCCTTAAATCAATCAGGTTTTCTGAAAGTGTAACAAAATGCAGCATTGTATCACTCTGTGCTGACACATCCATCCTGGATATTGTGCCTTGGGGCAGGGCTGCAGTGCGAGTCACCTGGGCTGCACATACCAGCCGCTGCACTTGTAGGGCACCAGCAGACATGGGGATCACTTGTTTTAGGGATTGTTTGTATTTAGGATATAGATGAGAAAGACTGGATTAAGAAGCAGCCCAGTTTAGGCTGAAGGGTTTTTTCCCAGTTTTCCCCAGGCCCTGGAGAAAAAATGCACTACAACTCCCAGGCATTACTGGCTCCTCATAGTCTGCACTGCCTTACCTACCTGGCATTATCAGAACTAATCCTGAAAATCACCTGCCAGATCCATCACATTAACGTGCCAGCGCAAGATCCAACTTTGCACAGTAAAGATGCAGAACCCAGCTGCCCCGAAGGCAGACAGATATGATGGAAGCACAGGGTCTGGTGAGGAGGACACTCAGTGAAGCTCCCTAGGAGCTGCTTTCTCATTAGTCGACACAGTGAATGGTTTGCAGCTAGGGACAGAGCCATGAGAAGCAGCTACTGGCAGGGAAAATTTCCCTGTGTGTTTGGGGCAGAGGGGGAAAGCTGTGGCCTTTGGACAGATGCTCTCCCTCTGTCCTGCTTCTGTGGTCGGTGCTGCTGGTGGATTGCTTTCCCTCTGCTCAGCCACAGGGCTTCTTGTGCTGGTGGGCTTAGAAGAGTCACAGCTCAATGCGCTCATGGACACAGCTGGGGGAGTATGCTTATGGTAGCACACCCAGTTTATGGTTCAGGGAGCAAAGCAACCTTCCATTCCTCCAGTTCCCTCAGTTCAGCTTTTATAAGGCCTACACACAGGCATATGGATACAGCACAGTCCCTGGACACCTAACCCAAGGACAGCCAGCATTAGACTGCAAGAACTTTTCCCAGCCCCATCTACATTTCTCAGACATCTTGCAGGCAGGTCAGCAGAGTGGGAACCCAACTAGGAAGGATTTTGGACTTGGCCAAGTGTTCGAGTAGAGGGAAAATGCTTTCATTTCTTAACTTTCCCTTAAAATAATGCGCACGATCTGTTCTGGGAACACCCACCCAGTGAAAATCCCTCTGGAGACTGCCTGCCAAAGCCTGTGAAAATCCCTTCTGGGAGCTGTGTCCGCTATTTCAGACACAGCCTGTTCAGAGGAACATAAATCTGCTCTCCTCACTGATGAAGATTACTCGAGCTGGATTTAATGTGCCTAGGCACATCTTTCTTAACTTAGCTCAGATAACCACCTGCTACTTCACGTGCACGTTTCTCAGTACAGATCTCTTAATAGAGTCACCCGTCCTGCTGACAGCCACACCTTTTCCCACTACCCAGCACAGTCCATGCATACAACTGGTGCTAGAGAAGAAGCCATTGCTCTCCACTTCACCCAAATATTCAATCTTGGGATTCTCCTCAATTGCAGCATTTTGTCAACACGTCAAATCTGGGGCAGAGAGTACCTGATGTTTAGGAAAGAAAGTAATAAAGCATGGCACAGCTCCCTAAAAACGTAACAGAGATGACATGTATGGAAATTTAACAACAGCTGTGAAAAGTTCCCCGTCTATATCATTTAGAAGCGAATGGGGTTCTATGCTGCGCCTCTGTTTGAAAGTCCATACTTTTTCTGCTGGTATTTCACTCAGGGGACAAAACCACTGCAGGAGGATTCTGAATTCTATAGGACATCTCTCTCCATTACTGCAATTCCTATAGTAAAGAAGGGAGGCAGGGGGAGTAGAAACAAACCCCATATTTTAGCACTTCTTCTACTGGCAACTTGTTGAATTGTTTAAAACCAAAGGAATTCCCACATTTTTTTGGACACCAGAACATTGGCACACAGAGACCTTTGTAAGATTTGGCATAAGACAACACCGTTTTCACCCATACCCAAATGTAGTTCATACTAGCAGTTCACCAGCCACTCCAAGCACACTGCCATCTCAACATGCCGCTGGCACCAACTCCACCGGCTGGAAACAGCCTCACTTCCCAGCTGGATTCAAGTTTTCTGAATGCAATTGCTATTTTGAGAACTTGACTCTGCTAACATCCTTGGTGATTTCTCAGTATTAACGGCCAGAATCAATGAGTCCCTGGTGCTGTAAGCTTTCATATCTTTCTGAATTAACTATCAGAAATCAACCCCTGTTCTAGGGCAGGAGTTTAACTCTGTCCATGTTGTTTATAATTCACCCCTTTATCCAGGTATATCAGAAAAATAAATACAAGAAACAGAAAGTTTATCCTACACTCTCAATTTTAAGGCAATAACACTCTTAGTTTTTAAAGGCAATAAATTCAACTGGTTTAGTTTATCCAGTTTGATATAAAGTAGAAGATATAACAACAATAAATAATTATCTGTGTCTCCAAAGCTTCTGGAACACGTTACAAGCATTAGGCATCAGACTTCACAGATTCCCTACTATGGGATGATCAGATACCCATATTACCATCATCTTATGTGCAAGTACTCAGCACAGAGGATTTCTGATGGTTGTTCCAGTTCTGAATCCACTATTTGTAAGGCTCAGAACTTTGAATTGAAGCAAGCCTTCATAAGACTTTCACCTTCAATTTGAAATTTCACAGTGGGGAAACTACACTGTCAATTACTACTGCACTCAATTGTTAATTACCTTCACTGTTAACGTTTTGCTTCTTACCTCCAGTGTAATTTCATTTTCAAGAGATGATGGGCTTTTATCATCCCTTTCAAGAAAAGCACACTCGATTAGTAGAAGCGTCAGAATGTGGATGCTTATCAGATGAATAAATTATTATTTAACCTTTCCTTTAAGCTAGCCATATTTTTATTACTCTTGCATTCCTATTTTCCAATTGATAAAGAGGAAGCAGGGATATAGCTGAAATCTAAACAAGGCAATAGCAAAGTCAAACATACCTTGCAGGATTTTGATACTCAAGCCTCTATCCCTGATGCTACTTTCTTCTCAGAGCAAATCACATTTCTGATTCACTCCTAATACTATTTAACAGCAACACAATAAGCTGGTATGTGCTGGAAATTCCAAGCATACAGATTGCAAAGTGGTAGAATACATGCATTATAAAAACAGTATTTTAAACAGCTAGAGATCTGTTCACTCAGATGAACTAATAGAAATCCCGTGATTCAAAGGATAAGAAATAGTAATTATGAGTTTTAGTCACTATTATGGTCAAATAAAAATTAATTATTTGCAAAAACAATTGTTTGATTAATTTAATCTGAGAATCAGAAGTAATATCAAGATTTTTTTAAATCACCCAGTGTTCTGCACCGCAGTTTTCTAAGATTCCTACACATTTTCTGAAATCAAACACATTCAATTCTTGGACATATCTGGAAAATATCTAATTTTACTTTTTTTTATTCTGAGCTTTTCAAAATAATCTAAATGAACACTCAATGCTCACAAATAAAAACACGTACACAAAAGTTCATGTAATGCTGTGTTACTTAGTTCATGATATTGATGGCATTTTTCCCAATAATTCGGTGATTTTATTATCCTAGTGTACTTTTTTTGCAATAGACAGATTAAACCTACCTTCTGAAGACACATCAAAACACCTTCATTAGCATTCTCTACGATTCAAAGCTTTTCTCATAGCTATATGTCACTGCAGTAGCTATGATGGTCTAATACCATCAGAGATAAAATTTGTTGGCAAAACCAGAATCTGTTACTAGGACAAAAAAAGTACTTATGAAAATATTTCCGTTTTCAAAACGTATCACCTAATCTAACAAAAGAGCTGCTCTCTTTCTACCAAATTTTCAAAATGTCAGTTTCAGATAATATCAGAGAATTTCTTTGCAGTAGAAAACAAAAAGGTAGCTGCAAACATATTCCACAGAACATTTTTACCTCTATTTATATCAAACTTGGCCCTCAAAGTTATATGGAAGTTCCTCTAACCTGATACTATTCTCCATGTATTTTTGCCTAGAAGACAGAGGCTGCAAATTTGACTCAATATTAGGAATGATTTTCTACAGTTGTAGCAGTCTTTCATCAACACTCAAGATGTCATATATTTACTATGTGAATGGAACAACTAGCTTTGTGTTATTAAAAAAAAAATATCTTCCAAGAAGAGCTTTAAAAAATAAATTTCCTTTTGATTAGTCTGTCACTTCTGGAAAGGCATTTAATCATTATCAAAGTGTGTCAAGTGATAATCTCAGATGTGGCAATAAACAACAGGCACAACTTCGATGCAACACCTCACACACACAGAAAACAGCTTTCTGGTGTTTGTTCCAGCAATTAAAATCTTCAGCCTCTCGCAGGAGCTGAACTGCTGTGTGAATAACCTCAGGACACAAAGGCTCAGCTGAAAATGGGCTTCAGGTCTTCAATGAGCTTCCTCAGGTTTCACATCAAGTCAGGACTGTCCAGGCTATGGTTTCATCGTAGAGCCTCTGTCACTGCATCTGTCTCAGTGTGGGCATGAAATAATGCTGTACACTGACTGCTGGGACTTCTCCCGTCTCTGGAGTCATTTCAATTCCAAGAAAATGTTGACAATTTGATAATGAACCGTTATCATTTGGGAAAAAATGAGAGAGAAATTGAAAGCAAACATCTGGTAAATAGAATTAAACATATTCTCTTATCACACATTATATGTGCTCAAGTCAGAGAGTATTGCTGCAGGTCTGCTACTCAGCATAGATGTTTACATCATGGATTATAAAAATTTTATCTCCTTTTTTATCAGCATTTATTCTGATGCAACTCTGATAAGTGATCCAAAATTGCTTGCTTACCAGCCACTGCAACACTGCATCATATGCACATAAAAATCCTAATATCTTATGGCACTGGTCGCCTTCACATTTTTTTAATATCAAAATCCTTTCCCCTCCCTGCAATGCTCACCTAGTGACTTTTGTTTATAATTCCAGCATCAATTTCTCCCCCTAAATAGGGCAAGATCTTGAGCACAATAAGCCATACTTCATGACTGTAGAAATTTTGTCATCTTATTCATACCACACCTACTAAAATCAGTCTGCAATAATGTATGAGGACACAAGAATAGGCATTAACTGAAAAGACTTTGAAGTATCTATTTTTGCACCTGAATATCACATAAAATTCCTTCATACCAAAAAAGTTTTTGTAGTCCTTTTCTAAGTTATGTTATCAGTGTTATCTGCTAGTTAAGTAGAAAAGGCCCATGTAATTTTTCAAACAGCTGCTTCTTGACATGCAATGTACTCGGTGAGTTTTAAGTTAGTTTATTTATGGAACTGTCATGAAGTATCCACTCACTTCTTTAAAAAGTCCTTAAAAATCACTCAAACAAACAACAAAGAACAGAAAGCAGCACATTTACATTTTTTGGCCTCCTTTTTTTTCCAGAGGTAACCTACCTGATAATAAGCTGCCATTAAATGTTAATAAAACAAAGGTTACATAATTCACTATCCAGCAAGGACTAAGCAGGATAATTCCAGATACTAATGATGGTTTGTTTGGGATTAATGGTAAGCGTCGGATTAGTTGAGGGCTTCCTGGTATCTGCATTTCCCAGCTCTCAACACAAACTCCAACTGCAAAAGACTAGTGCCACCTTTGGATGAAAACTCATATTAGATCCCTCAGTCAATCTGATTTTCTGTTCTGCTTTTTGATTAGGTATTTTTTCATGCTTTCAGAAAGTTTAGGAAGATTTAATCAGAAAAGTGTTTTTTCCTTCTCTCTCTCACCTCCCTTTTTTCACTTTCCTCCCATTCAACTTTAATTTAAGCAATAGAGAAAGAGTCCTTCCCCCTTCTCAGTGCTGATATGATACCTCATCTCTTTGGAGTTAATTCTTGAGAATGTATCAGAAAGTCCCCTATTAATTGTTATGATACTTGATTAAGGCCAATTTGCAAAATATTTCCACCTAATTTTTAAGCATTTGTGGAAGGAAAAAAAAAAAAAGAAATCAGTGTAAATTTTAACCTAAGTTTACGTAAAGGTTTATATAACTTCAGTTCTTATTTTGATACTTCACCCATTTTCAGACTTATCCTTATTTTACCTTGCTTCAGATAGCCAGAAATATCCTCATCAGTCATCAAACCCGCAGCACTTCATTCATCTAAGGAAGGAGTGCTTCATTTGAAAGACTGTATCCAAATGTGGTGTACCAGCTCTGGCTGGAAGGGAGTTCACCTTCTCCATAGTGGCCCACGCCCTGCTATGTTTTGAGTTTGTGACTAGAACAGTGCTGCTTACACACCAGTGGATTGGGCTGTTGCTGAACAGTGCTTGCACAGCTTCCTTGTTTGTCACTTGGGTAGGCAAGGATTTGGGAGGGGGATGTGGGAGCGAACATAGGTGGGACAGTTGACACAAACTGGCCAAAGGGATATTCCATACCGTATGTCTTCATGCTCAGAGATACCTTGGGGTAGCGGATGGAATATCTTCCAAGGTAGCCGTTGCTCAGAGACCGGCTATATATAGCTCTGGTCACGAAAGATGGTGAGCACACCTTTGCAGCACTTTGCCTCGACCCTTGTTCCTTCACTTTTCAGCTGTCTTTACCTTCACCCAGGCATTTTCTTGCTTTTGTTCTTCCTATTATCTCTCCCACCCCCTTGGGGGAGGAGGTGAGCAAGCAGCTGTGTGGGTACTTAACTCCTGACCAGGGTCAACCCACCACACTAGGCTTTGCAGAACTTCTGTCTCTGCAAAAGGCACATGGAAGCATGCAGCATCTTATTCCTTAAGGCAAAATAATATAGCATTACTGGCAAGCTAAAATCCCAGAGACGCAAATGAGACCATTTGTTATTTGGCTTTGGTTTTCCATCTCTGTGTGGGTTTTATAACTACACATGAGCATCATTTGATTTCAAGGGCTCTGCTTTTATTTCTAATAGTGTCACTTTCCAGTTTTTATTGGATGATCCCTTGGAGACCTTGTACTAGGAAAAAAAAATGTGATCAACCAAACGCTTCACTTCCCATGTTCAGGCATACTTCTACACCAACACGAAACAGATGCCATTTAATCTACCACACACACAGGCAAGTGACAACTTGAGAAAAACAATCTGGAGTGAGTCAAATCAAAAGAAGGGACTTTTCTTGATGATTTCCCAATGCAACCAATTAAGTCCACTCCCTGAACATGGTACGGCCTTGTTTTTCAATTTTTCATGATTTCTTTTTCCTTAATCATTTCCCTCATCCCCTTAGGGGTGAAAGGACAAGTGTTTGCTAGCAGCTGAGGAAATGCTCTGACTTCAGTGCCCTTCTATGGCCATCCTAGTTCTAATGCTTCTGATTGCAAAGTTTGGCCAGCTGAGTTCTTCTGCTCTCTGCGAGTATCTCCTACCACTTTAAGAGAAAATTCAGGTTCATCTGAAAAAAAGTTACACACGTCACACATCAACATGTAACTGAAATGATATCACTAACAACATGTGAGCCATCACACAACCATTTGTTAGGGAAAGGGCTCAGGTTCCCAATTTCTCCGTATGCTCCTACACTAATGCCTGAGTGCCTGTAAATCACCAGCTGAGTCAAGATAAGGTGAATATTAGGATGGTATATGTCAGAAGATTCCTGAACTCCTGACACACTTGGAAGATTTGAGTAGCTAGAAATCTTACCTTTTATAACAGTATCTCTTATTAATGTTTTATTTACATGAAAGTCAGTCAAGGAAGTAAAGTGCACTAATTCTTATTTTCCCTCATTTTTATCCAAATTAATTTAGCATATATCCTAAAAGGAACCCTGGAACTGCAAGTATGTCTGTGTGCATGTAATAAAATGAAAAGAAAACTGAAGTAGATAAAACCCACCAAAATAAACCAAAAATGCTGCCCTTTCCTCAGTTCAAGCCCTGTTTCTTGGCCCATCTGGCACTTAAAGCCACCTTTACACTTCCACAACCCAAGGCCATGTGAGCAAGGCTATATCCCAGGATGAAAATGAACAGCTCCAGATTGCAAAAGCTACATTAAACCATTTGACGTGTACTTCATTCCTGTCCTGTCAATATGAAACGCAGCCACAAGCAGGCCCTTTCTTATTGTATCACTGGCCCACCACATGCTTCAGTTCCTGTCCAGGTTTCTTACATTAAAGCTGACTCTTAGCTTGATCACACCCAGCTTTAGTGTCATGGTGGGACACTCAGTGACTGACAGCTGACCACATCAGTATTCACACAGCGTGGACCTTCACTAGTTTTACCTTTATGACTGCAGCCAGCTCTTTTTTTTAAAAGTAGTTACCCTGTACCCAATCAAAATTTTAATACAGAGCACAAATCTCAGCAGATGTAGGAAAAATGCATCCAAAAAGCTGTGTAAATATTTGGTCAGAGGATCCAGCCTCTCAGACGGGCTACTTTAAAACATCAGCTGCAGCAACAGAGAAAACCATTAGTAGATCCTCACCAAGTCATTCATCAGAGCATGCAGCTCACAACTAACAAGCAATACTCTACTAGATTTACAATACCTCAAGCCTAAGCATACATGATACCAAAACGATGACCTTGTGACTTTACCATGGTAACTACATTTCTGTATTACCTTGCCACAAAGCCTGACACCATCCCCCCTGGCCAAAATGCTAACATAGGCAAAAGCTAGCAGGCTGAGTCTTGCCTCTCTTTTCTTTCCCTGACCAGGTAGGAATCTTCCCTTTCTTCAGCAAGCAGCTAGAATAGATGTGACTGCTCTGATCTGAGAAAAGGTAAAGGAGGAATTCTGTTCAGACCAGGGGCATTGGGGAACGGCGGGGGGGAAGGGGAGGCGGGGGAGGACACTGTCACAGTCAGCACCATCTCATTTTGCAATCTCCCTGGGGTAGGTTCCGGCAGTCCAGCAGCCAGATTAACACCTCCCACTCCACATTAACCTACACACTCCTCTATTCACCACCCCAGAAAATCATTAGGCCTTTGCACACAGGTTTAATAGTAGCACAACTGCAAAGGATACAATAGCGAAGAGAAGCATCAGTACTGTGAAAGATACAAGAAACGTGTAGGTAAATGTGTTCCAAAGTTTAACAACGTGGTAGGCAATGCAACTCTAAAAGTCAGTAAGACACAATGTAATAAAAATTTAGGGACACAGAAATGCAAGTGGACTCCTCATGTCTGAAGCTGTAAGTACCAGCTGAAACAAAAAAGTTCTTTCCCTTGCAACTCTATCAGAAATCCCATGCGGCCCAAAACTTCATCACTAACCCCAAACTTTCAATGTTTTGTTCTAACCGCTCACCCCAGCCAGGACCTCTCCATGTGCCTCCTCCAGAACGCACAGAGCATCGCAGTGCTCAGCTCAACAAGAGCGAAGAGAAAGTCACGACTGACACCGTAAAGACGTTTGTTCCACATATGGCTGGAGCTCACACTTCATCAGTGCCTGTTTCTAAATAATGTGTTTATCTGCTAGGTGGCTCACACCTGTCTAACCATATTGCAAGCAACACGACTAACCCAACAGCACTTTGGTTCCAAGAAATTCCACATTCCATGTAACTTACTTATCTAGCGAAAAATCTTGCACTGGTATAACCCTTTCAAAGGCTTGCATAGCAAATGGGATGTCTGTTGAGATCTGTAATGTTGCTAATCAAACACTAATGGATGTTGACACAAGCCTGTAAGTCTCCCTCCCACTCGCCAGGTCAGTGGGCCCAAAGGGACACTCTCAGGGTGGGCAGTCACAGGCCTCTCACAGGCAGAACACCTTGGGAACTCAGATTTTTTTTTTCCCAGTGTAATCTGTTGCCAGTTAACACCAACTTCTGATCACTCATCTGAGTGCTGGGAGGGTGTGGGAGCATAAACACCTCCATGATCAGCCCTCCACCCCCTTTCTACTCTCAACTTCTCATGGGTCAAGGCCGGTCAGAGCCAGCCCATTCCAGCGCCCTGTCGAGGCGGTGGATGAGGTAGGCAGTCAGGGTTGCATGGTAACAGCCTCACCAGCTGCTCTTTCCTTCTTACCAGTTTTCCATTGCCACCCCATGCCTTTATGTCTCCAACTCAGTGGTGCATTCACAGTCACTGTTCCTTAGATGTGCCCTCATCCCGGCGTGGGGTACCCACGGCCACCATCCCTCAAAGGATCCCTCCTTCGGTGTGGGTCACCTGCTTCCAAGAGCAGCCACGCTCTCAAGGTGGTGCCTCTGGCCCCTCACAGCTGCCACTCTCGCCCAAAGGCATCAGTGCTGGTGGCCATGGGCTGCCCACACCCACCCGCCAGCCACGGCAGCCCACAGCCCCCACTGCCCACACACAGCACAGGGCCATGCAGCGACCAGCTGCTCTGCATCACACAGCTAAGAAGTGATAGAGCCAAACAATGAAAAAAAAAAAAAAAGGCAATCTCAGTCTACCCTTTCTCTTACCCCACTAGATAAGTCAAAATATTGAAATAATATTAAAGTAGAACAGCACTAATGCTTTAGCAGTCTTTGACATAGAATCGTGGAAAATCCTCTTGTGATTTACTTTGGATTTGTTTATCTGTTCTAGATTTGGGGTATTTTTCCCCCTGCAGATTTCCATTTGTTTTAGCCTATATACTAAAACTGGACTGCTATTGCTATGCAAATTGTTTCATTCAGATTTCCTTTTATAGTTGCTTTTGTTTCAAAGTCTTGCATAACTTGCTAAGGTACTCATGCTTTAAAAATACACATAGTGAAAACAAATTAACATTTTCTTAAGGAAGTTTCAAGTAACTGTACAAAGTGGAGCTAAAAAGGAAAAAATCAATTATCCTTTTAAGTGGTGTATCAGAAGTGAGACTTTTTAAGTTACTTGAAGGTTATAATTGAGGGGTTTGTTCAAATACAGAATGCAATTTCAAACACAACGCAATTTCAGCACAAAAGTATCCTTTGTTCCAACTATGCACTTTCCTGAAAAGAGACTTTATTTTGGGCACAGAGACACACGTACATTCTACTTTTCCAAAGGCACTTCATTAATGCCCACACTGAACTGCATCACTGATGTCCTGCTTTGGCCTTCAAAGCTCCAGCCTCAGACCAGCACTTGGACAAAGTGTTCCACCGTGGCCACACCACAGGCTGTCCATGATGGTGCTGCATGTTCTGCAGTGCAGAGCCTGAAACTGGGGAGATGAACGTGGCAGGCAAGACATCACACTCAGACATGGCATAGGGACACTGAGCTGGGTTTGCAAGACAAAG
The DNA here is from genome assembly GCA_013396775.1 of Cephalopterus ornatus. Classification (NCBI taxonomy): domain Eukaryota; kingdom Metazoa; phylum Chordata; class Aves; order Passeriformes; family Cotingidae; genus Cephalopterus; species Cephalopterus ornatus. The sequence goes on along the minus strand of VZRE01005210.1, from coordinate 600,022 downwards.
GACTGGTCTTCAGTAATATTAGCCACATCAATTTTTATTTCTGGCCAACTTGTATCTAAAACTCTGAAGTCATTTATACAGGGAATTCTTTTCAAACACATTAAAAGCACAGAGGGAGTGTTTGCACCAAAATTCTTCACTTCTGTTTGACTGAAGCAGGAGAATGTACTTTTCATCTCTGAACTACCAATGCCTTCTACCACATTCTTTTAATGTGTAGTAACTAGCCAAGAGAATTCTGAAATGAATTATTTCTACAGCTTCTGGATACAATGAAAAGCGCTCAAAAAAATCTAGAACCTCCTTGATATTTTATCATTCAAGACAGCAACATTATGATTAGGAGTGCAACATTCTGAAAAGACAGTGGTGGTTTTAAAGTTCTGCACACCAAATTTCACCCAAAGTCATGGAAAATGAGATGTGTTTTTTACTCCTAGAAAAATACAACCAAGGGAAAGATTTCTTGGTTCAAACACTAAACAACAGAGTCTTTGTAACTTCCACAAGTTTTGTGACTGTATTATTGGGATGTTTATTCCATGAATTGCACTAGTTTAATCAGACAGTAAGGTTAAATGACAAGCAGCAACACAGAGGCAGACAACTTCTATTAGCCTAATATCCCATTTCTCAACTGAAGAATTCAAATCAAAGGCATCCTTGCCCCATACAGGCATCCATATGTCCCTAAAGAACAGCAACTCCTCTCTCAATTAACACTCCATACATCACAAGTGTTATGTCACTTTCAAAAGGGGAAAAGCCTAGAGAAGTGGAAACAACAAAGCATTGAGTTGAGTGAAAGAGTTAATAGAAAAGACAAAAAGCAGAGCTGCTGAGTGTCCCAAATTAAGCAATCAAGTGTCTGAAAAAGCTAGAAGGTAAGAAACTGTAAACGGGAGTAAGAAATTCAAGTATGCTGCTTTAATGTACTCTTCTCTTGAGCTTGGACTCCCTACAGGTCAAAAAAAGGCATTTAAAACAACCACCATTCACTGTATCCATGAACAAACAGACTCCCAAGCAAAAGAAATACACAGAAAACTCAGGAGACCTGGTGCAGAAACCCAGTTGATATCAAGGGAAGATCTCAAATTCTCATGTTCCGAATCACATCCTCCAGTTTCCATAAGCAGCAAGGGAACACTAGGCTCCTTTTACCTGCTGTTAGTAAAAGAGTAACTGCTCTTCTATCCACACACTACAACAGATCATAGAGCAGAAGACTAGTAGACATCCAATGACGAAAAGAGAAAAAAGCCCAATGCTTGAGAAGGCAATTATACTAAACCAGAGTATTATAAACATACATCACAAATAGGGTGAAGCTGATGATGCAGAAAGTAATTCTTAGGTATATGCCACAGGACACAGACAACCAAGGAGGAATCTGTCTGTCTTCACCACTTCCATCTTTCCCCCTTGTCTTCCCTGAAGAAGACCATTTTGTAAACCGTACACAGACATCCAATCACACTAGATATTTAAGGTGCCTTGCTAGCTAAATTTTGCCACTTGCATAGAGACATAAGCTACTTAACTCCAGGGCTACAAATTTGCTAGGCAATGAAAATAGAAACCTTGGAGTCAAAGCCAAGCAGTTGACTTGACAGTTTTCAAAATAATGTAAATAATGCTGTTCTTAGCAGTTCTAACCAGTCACACAAAAGAAGTCAAAGCTCTGTGCAAGAAGCAGTCTGCTGCAATGCTGATAGGAGAGAGATTTTACACTTGTACATACATTAGAAAGCAACACACAGATTTCTAAGTGCAATACCCTATTCAGACGCTTCCCTGCATCTGCCCTTTTAGAGCCACATTACACAGAAGATGTGGCAGAGCATTTGCAATCAGAAATCAAGGCCTACAGAAGTATCCACTTGGGAAATTAGTACTGTTTTAAACACAACTTCAGAAAGCTCAAGGAATTTTTAAAAAGGTAATATCATAATGCAAAGTCATTTATTACTAGGAAGATTTTTCAGTATTTATCAGCCCAACTATAAAAACTCCCTCTAATTCTGGATTTCATAGAATTACACTGCATATGATTGAACTATCTAATGAGTTATTAAGTGGCAGAACAGTATAATCAATATAATGAAACAAAAAGCAGAAATACATATTGTTTCGACCAAAAAGTTGGTCTTGAATACACAAAGCTGTGTATACAAAACCATACAGACTAACACTTTGACCAGTGACATGGGAGTGCTGCATATATTTAAAAGTTTATGAACAGACAAGAAATAAGAGTCTTGTAACTTTTTGATGGTGTCAACCCAGTATCAGCTGGTAAGGCATAAGTTACCAAGAATACCCATGATTTGCCTCCAGTGCTGTACTCCGTCTGTATTATCAATTCCAAACCTCATTTTTGCTTCTCTCACCATGAGACTCTGTACAAAAATTGAATTTGTAACCCTGGTGACCCTAACTCTTTCCTTGGCCATAACCTAAACTGTAAATCACAGAACAATTTGTAAGCAACTTGCAGCCATCAAACCTAGACCTAAACTCTGCTGCGAGATCCATGAATTTAGCTCTTTCTGATGCTGTTCATAATCCTAACCTAATCTCATCCTGGAGAAAAACATACACCATTATTTTCTTCTGAGACGACAGGCTTGCAGACAATGAAAAATCAGCCACTAAAACTTTCCAAATCTTAAACTCATGCTTAATTCTATAGGGAATAGTTGACAAGACATCCATAACCCTCTGAAGCAGAGCAGAACATCATCTCCCCAGAAAAGTCATCACAATTTTGGTTATTTCTCCTTCCTACCATGATGACTAAAGCTCTTTCTTCACTCTATCCGTACCTTATTTCCAAACCAAGAATACCAAGTCAGATATCCTTCCCTAGTCTCAAAGAAATGCTCAGCTTGAAAGAAAATGTATTGCCCTATAACTAGAGGAGTTATTTTAGAACCATTTCAACATTGTTAGAGCCCATGTTCTGACAAGGAAAGGAAAATTTCATTCACACATCAAAAAACTAACCGTGTAATTTGGAAGCTATTTGTTTCTAAGAAAATAGTCAGTTGAGTAGTCCTGCAAGTGCAGGAGTAAAATCACCAGAAATGTGAACCACTGAAGTGCTGTACTCTTAGGTATGTAACTATTGACTCTTGTATACCCAGCTCACACAATGCAGTCTGTAGCTGCTTTTGAGACCATGCACAAATGCATTAGAGATATAATCTTCAATTTTGTATTTTTAAAAAAATCATGTAAATTACCCACTTCTGTACATGAACATGTAAATGGCAGCAAGACTACTAGTCAAATGGTCAGTCTTCCTAACGGGTTCCTTGAACACAAAGCTGATGATTTCCTTCACTATATATTCTAATACCTCAATCACCAGCAGTCTTTTTTTTTTTTTNCAGCAGTTTTTTTTTTTTTTTTTTTTGGTAAGCTGGCTTTTTGCAGCAAGCTGTCAGCTATGACATGAAACTTGTGTACATATGAAATCAGGACTACACATTGTAACTGACCAAAGGTAATGCACAATATTGCAGGAAATCACATCATTCATATGTGATGGCGTGACTTTATCACTTTTTTGTAATAAATAAGTTGCTCAAAGAGTAAGACCAGGCTACACAGAATTAGTAATCACGTGCGGTTTTGCAGGATGAGGCTCTCATGTAGGTATTTTACAGGTATTCAGTTTGGAAGGTGTAGACTACATACATGTTTTCTACTTTTTCCAGTTAAACATTTATTTTTCTTTTTGCTTCTCCATACAAGAACCAGAAGAATTAACATATGGAAAAATATTAACAGTCCTGTCCTCCCAACCAATGGAGAGCAGTAGCCTATGAGCTACTCAAATCACATTTTAAAAAGTCAAGCATTAATGAAAACAACGTCCAAAAGTCATTAAAATCCTATTTCACAACCAAGGTGGTATTTTGACACTTCTGAAAGAGAAATCAGAACTATGAAAAGTCACTACTGAATTTCTGTGATAAACATGATGATAACTAGTCAAGTCATCAACACACAGAAACACAAAAGCTGTACTGAAGAACCGTTACCATCGACTGCAAGAGGAAGCAGACTAGGATAATGGTTTGAAATACCAGAGTGTTTTTTGACTGCAACAGAAACTAAATTTAGACCCAGTTACATAAAAAATACTAATAGCCTTAACACTTTTAATCAGCATAAGAGGTTTAGAGATACACAAATGATTTCGAGTCTGTTGACTAGTTTTATAGTGCTTTTGCAATATTGTGCATTAGTAAAATCAGGGAGATTATGAAAGAAATACTGACGCATAATAAAATTACGTAAAACCTGAAAAGCAGGCTACATAGAGTGACTCCAAACATTGATTCTGATAGAAATTTTACCAGAATACATCAAAAACATAACTCCTCTATAGTTTCCTGCAGCATGGATACTAATCTAACCAGGTAATGCAACCCGAGTACCTGGCAGGTTCAGAAAATAGGTTGGAATCTTCACAAACGCAGTATTAACTCGTGTGATCCTACAAAGGGTAAAGAATAAAACGCTTACTATCTTCATACTGTTGCAAACTGCTGATCCATAGCTAGCGCAACAGCACAAAGCAATCTGGCAGGCTTTCAAATGCCAAGTCTGGCACGATGACGGGCAATATGCTCTGCCAGCTGTGCAACTCCTTCAGGAGCTGCAGAACAGCAGAAAAAAATAATTCCCTGATGATTTAAGGACAGTTCACTGTTGTGTCTTGGAGAGCACCTGCCAATAATTTATGAAGTAATGATTACATCATGCTCGGAGCTTTTGTCCCCACGAAAGCTAAACAAGTTCCCTGAAAACAACAGGAGACACAATAATATCGTCCTAATACAAATAATTACTTATTAAGCTACATCTGTTGGCCCAGGCATGTGGTAAAATTACAAAATAGGTGGCAATGTTATCACACATCCCATCTCACACTTTTTGATATGTAAACATTTTCAGGTTCACATATTGAAGCATATGCAACAGGCTAGTTAGCTAAATGTGGGTAATCTTTTTTTTGCTGACTAGTTTTTTTTATTTGACCAGTTCATTGCAGTGTCATCAGAAAGCATTCCTTAGAAGCCTGTTCCTATCATGGTGTACTAAGCAGATACAGAAATTAAACAGTCTGACAGTCCTACCAAGTCTTAGTGGTGACTAAGTTCAATCTACATCCCATTTTTTTCCTTTCGAGGATCTTTCAAAATCATCTTGTACCAGTTTTCTGGACAATGTGAGTGTTATCACTGATAAGGACATATTAGCTACCCACTTCAGAATTATTTCCGAGAAACATTGGTAGTAACAGCTGAGATAAGCACACTCTAAAACTTATCCAGATGGACTTGAAAGAGAAAAAACCCCACACTTTGAAGCAACTACTGTAAAATACACCTTAAGACAAGTATTATCACTGATACCTGGCCAGTCACTTTTTTGCTCTTTCTACAAAAATATAAACATGTGGAGAGCAAGCAGCAGTTTCTCCAGATTAGGTTAACTGCAATGGTTTTACTTACAACTACAACCTTAAACCCCAATAAAAGGCTAGTTTCCAACCTCTGAGCTATTAATAATTTTTTCTCTGCAAGCACTTGTTCTCGATGATTTAAACTGCCTCACTCCAAATTAGAGTTGTTGTTCTAATTTACAGAGCTGTAAACCAGTCAAGCAAATGCCTGTGCTGTGTGTCACAACTTTACAGTCCAGAACTGGTGAGACAACTAAACAAGATTTCTCCCAGACAAGGCAACCGAGTTAAGTGACAGCTTTAAGAAGGTATTGATGAAACCACCAGCTTGAGAAACAGCAACTCCAAGAGCTGTTGCTTAACAACTGCATTGCTAAGAGTTCACTCTTCATAACTGACACCTAAATATTCCTATAAAACAGTCAGCCACAAAGGAAAAAATAATTTTGGTTGTATCTAAAAATAAAAACCTTCAACATTTTGGAGATGGAACTGTTATTTACTGGCAGAAGTTCTAACATTGTTATTGACATTAAATATTATGCTTTATTTTCTACTTCTTAAATACCAGGAAGGGCATGATAGCCACTACTACACAACGTGATGGACTCTTTTCATTGGTTTCCCCATGTAGTTTTCCAAAGTCAATTCTATAAAAACTGGTATCAGCATTTGAGGAAAGTTTGACAGAAAGTTGTATTACTTTTAACTGAAATGACTACCAGTGCAAATTTTTTTAAAAGCTTTTAGGGAAGTTTTTATCACTTCCGAAAAACTACACTGAAAATGAAAACTCCTTAAGAAGAGCCTACACAACTGAAATAATGTATTTGCTCATTATCAAAATTGGTGACTGTCAGATTGCACTTACAAACTACACTTTTTAGCAGATGCTTAGCTCATTATCATTCAGCTTGCTGAACCACAGATCCAGCTTGCATCACCCAGGAGGATTACGCAACAACAGGCAGGTTATTACTGCTTAAAGCTCATATAGCAAACTCGCTTCGCCCTAATGTTTAGAGTTTCTGTGGATCCTCCTCTTCCAGGAAAACAGTTACAGGGCTTATTGGAAGTTCTACTAAAAAATGCAGGAGTGAGGTTAGGTTTTTTTTAATTCCCTATCACAGTGGTAATACATAACCTATCACAGACAGTAAAATCTGAAGTGCACTGCATGAAACAATCTAGTTCTCCTATACCTCTGTATCTACGTTCCTCTTCTACCAAGGTGAGGAATTGTTACTGAGCTGAAAGGAGGGATCAGTTCACTTACCACTGAACTGCAACCACTCCTCAGAACTCCTCTGCTAAAAAACACTAAGACAGCCCTTACAACACGGAATTAAGAATTTTACTAATGTAGTTAATTAATGTAGTTAATCTGAAACTACATGCTACTTGGTTAATTCTGGTCAAGCAGTGTGACATACACTAACAGTTCACCACATACACTGCTTAGCATGCAGGGAGGATGTCATTTTAGACCACCCAAACCACTCAACAAAATATTTGCCCTTCTGGTAAACTATATGGAAATGAGTTTCTACAAAAACTTGTGTTGTTACAAAGTTGTGTTTCACCTTACTGGAAATAATATAAGTACTCTTAAAAAAATTAATACCGTTTGCTTCAACTTTGGTTAACTACCCTGTTCTGTACTTACAGGAAACAAGGCCCTCAAGAGACTTCCAAAATAAATGCTAGTGATGAAGGACGGACATGAGCTGGCACTGTGCTTTTGCAGCCCAGAAAGTCAACTGTATCCCAGGCTACATCCAAAGCAAGGCCAGCAGGCCAAGGGAGGGGATTCTGTCCGTCTACTCTGCTCTGGTGAGACCCCTCCTAGAGTGCTGCATCCAGCTCTGGGGTACCCAGCAGAGGAAGGACATGGACCTGTTGGAGCAAGTCCAGAGGAGGGCCGTGAAGATGATCAGGGGGCTGCAGCACTTCTAAGAAGACAGGCTGAAAGAGCTGGGGTGGTTCAGCCTGCGGAAGAGAAGGTTCTGGGGAGACCTTAGAGCACCTTCTAGTACCTAAAGGGTGTCTACAAGAGAAATGGAGAGGAGCTTTTTACAAGGACATGTAGGAATAGGGCAAGGGGGAATAGCTTCAAACTGGAAGACGGCAGGTTTAGATGAGATATTAGAAAGACATTTTTCACTACAAATGGAGTGACGGAATGGAACAGTTTGCCCCGAGAAGTTGTGGATGCCCCATCCCTGGAACTGTTCAAGGCCAGGTTGCACGGGGCTTTGAGCAAGCAGGTCTGTCCCTGCCCATGGCAGGGAGGCTGGAATGAAAAGATCTTTAAGGTCCTTTCCAACCTAAACCAATCTGTGATTCTATGAAATTTTGATCTCTGTATCATGTCTCATCCAATCACACAGAGTCTCAAGCAAAGATAAGACTTCGGACTGTTTGAATTATTTTTAAAAATAAATTTCAACAAGCAATTTTATAGATTCTTTGATCTAGTTTCATTATCCCATTTTGAACTAGTACTGATTTCTTACAGTTTTCTGACCTAAGATTCAGTTTACTGGATACATTTCTTTATCAGATTTGACTGAGTCGATCTTCCCCAACATCCCCTTTTCAAAACCATGAAAACATCTGTAAAAGCCATGAAACAGAGTATCATACAGCATTCAGATCCTCAGTTAGCTGTTTTGCTCATACTTGAGCCTTTTCCTCAGTGATGGCACTAATTTGGGGTTCTCTGTCAGCACACACAGTTTAGTGACTGATAACACTAAAAATTTGTTGATCTTAGCTTAATTTGTATCAATAGGTTAGAAAACCAAACAAAACTGATAGAAAGGTTTATGATCACACTGCACTGTCTTTATCCTTTTCTTAAAAACAGCATTATTTTTAGTTTGATTTCCTAAGGGTTTTTTTCTTTATTAGTATATTCCACGCAGGCATGTGTTATCTCTTCCCATCCTAAGCTGTCAAGTTAAAAGTCCTAAGGCCAATATGATTATGTACAAAGGAACTCACTTTATAAAAGTTCATTAGCATCAGCAACAATAGTAATACAATAGTATTCACCAACAAGTATCCAACATCATATAGATTTACATAGCTCTGCTACAAAACCAGAGCATTTCTACAATATAAGGGAAATAGCCATTTTTCTAGACTGTTAAGGAAAAAAGTGCACCATTGAGCCATTTAGTCATCCCTAGCCAAGACTTCCTTTGTGTAACAAAATACATTCTCACTCAGCAATACAAGTTTTTTACATTTTTAATATATTGTTCTAGCAGATGGGTTTTTTTTGTTTAACATGGTCTTCAGTTTTAAGTTACTATTTCAAACAGAATAAGTACGCTGTAGATCAGATAGAAAACTTTTGTCAAGAATGAATTACAAAGTAAATTATCTTTCCACTGATAGCCCACATGGCTATTTTTCACCACTTTTTCCAAAGGTTTTATTTAAACATACACAAAGAGAACACATTGCTGTTTAATGTGAAAAGCAAGCAACCTTCCACTGCCAAAGCCAGTGTTTCACACGTAGACAGGGAAAAAAAGAATTAAATAAACTCTTGAGAGGCCATTTTTTTGCGTAAGTTAATATCTGAGAAATTAATATACTCAAAATTGTGCTCATCTTCACCTAAAAAGTAAGGTCAATTCCCAGCATTAACAGCTCCAGGAAGTTTCACTGTCAACTACAACGGAACATGGCACAAAACAATTAAATACATCATGTGAACTCAAGATTTCAAGATAAAGGATCTTCCTGAACTTGATTCATGGCACTCTGAACAAACAGCAGTGCATGGATAAAGGCTCTACACTTCGAAAAGTATTAAAATCAGAACTCAAAAACAATTTTATAGTTGCATAATGTTGCAAAACCTAGGAGTTAACAAATTCTGTAAGTTTGTACAGAAGTTACTCTGAAGCACAATTACTGGATTTTAAACTGACTGAAAATATTATCCAATCTTCTTAGAGATTACTCTCCTAAGTAATTTTTTTATCCTGCAGATTAATACTTTACATAGAATACAAAATGCAGTTTTAGAAAAAATCAGTAAGATGGAGCAGATACAACATTAAGATAGAGCCAGATTAACACTAGGGCAAAGTTTACCTTTAAGTGGGCTACTAATAAATTACTTCAACTAACCTCCATTAAAAAAAAAATATTCAAGACTGTTCTCTAAATCAAACTTGTTAAAAAAAACCAAACAACCCAGAGCAAAAACAACCACACAGTAAACAAAATGAACAAAACCAAGTAAACCCACAGTTACCTATCTTATCTTATTTTAGAACAGAAGAATGACTTTTACATATTTTGTATTCTTTGGCAGGGAATCTATGAAACCAGAATATGTCCTGACAAACTGAACCTTTGCTGAGAAGTGTTCATAGTCGTAAACTCATTTATAATGTGTTATGTGGGAGATGCCAAGTCGCAACAACTTGAAAGTGAACAACACGGAATGTACCAACAGATTTATGAAGGAAAACAGTAGCAGTTATTTACATGCTCAGGGTAGCCAACTGCTCTTTATGAATTAGGTTTCCCTGTATAAATTAGAAAACTACAAAATGTCAGAACAGGGAGAAATCTCCATTTCCTGTAAAAGTTCAAGTGAAAACACCTTTGCAGCACTTTCCTTAGACAATTGCGTATTGCTCGTATAAAAGGTCTCTTATCCTATAGAAGTCCTGGCAGAGACAGCCTTCCAATCCAATGCGCCCCGTTTCAGTCTGCAACAAAAGACACGTTTTATTATCTTAACACTGAGACACTAAATTTTAATTTAGAATATTATTTACCAAAGAGTTTAAGACACAGGACACCTACCCTGCGAACAGCCACCAGATTGTTGCACACCAGCACTCCTCCCACAAATTCAGCTTGTATACCTTCTCGCAAGAGAACCTGCTTGAAGTCAGAGAGTCTTGGCTCATTCATAAACACAGATTGATGTCCAAGAACCTTGAAAACAACGCACCCCACTTTAATACTTCTATTTAATACCTTCCATTTTTACAAAGATCTCATTATTGCGTAGGCAGCAGTGCGGCCTAGACTGCAGGACTATAAATTACTGAAGACAAATGGAAAGCTGACAATGAAGATCCCTCTTCCAAGCCATGCCATGCCAGGGACAGAGCTGCAGTAAGCTGTACTGCTGATCAGTACGTACTTCTGTGATGGTTGCCATAAATCTGAACAGACTTTAGAGTTGTCTCTATAGTTATCTAGCTCCTAGAAAAGACTACACTTAGGACTGTGAAACAGTATCTTAAGAAGCAACTCTAGGATTAAAAAGCATTGGAATCATTCAACGAAAAGATAAAATGATATCTCCTCACATGCAAAGTATTTTGAGCACAGACAAATTTATAGAAAAGCTAAATTTAATGAACTCTCAAATCACTACTGTAGAAGCAGATGTATGAATGCCAAAGATCTGTACCTCAAGTATATAGAGTATTTTCCACAGTGTCAACAAAACATAATAAAATCTGAAAGTGACTAAACACAAAATAATATGCTAATTAAAATCTTTTCTTCATAAATAGATGGCACTGTATACTAGGCACCACTAGCGGACGTGAAAGACCATCCTCACTGATAAGCATAAAATCTGAATAAAGCACAGAACCAGGTTTAACAAAGAGAAAACCAAACATGAAAACCCAGTTTCAGTTAGGCTTCCAGTGGAGTTAAGATCACTATCCACTTCTAAGCACTAGAAAAACACAAACGAATGTAGAGCTCTTCATAAAAGAAATTCAGATCAGCATCATTTCTGTACCTCATGAGGTGGCAGAGGTTCCAAAGTAGGGATGATTTCACTCTCCTCACACACCTCCTTGTCGTCGTCACCAAAGAGGCTTTTCATGGCCTTCTGCTGTGCAATCACACTCGAGTCTGAAGAAGGCACATCCACTTGCATCTCTAAGTCTTCGTCTTCCCTCAACTCTCCCTCTTCCAAAATAACTCCAGTATCCACTTTTGAAACCCGCATATCCAGAACACCATCTATCCAAGCCAACTCAGCATCCTTGGCTTTACAGAATTGAAGGGAGCTGACAAGAGAGTCTTTTAACCTGACCTGGGTTGCACAAAAATAAAAGCAGCAGAGATCAATACCTTTCTTGTCTTGGTTAAAATAAAAAAGTATATATGACTGTAAGCCTGAGCTAAATTTACAGCAAGAGCAATAATTTCCTTTTAAAAAAACAGAAACCTTTTTTGCAGTCATGAAGTTCCTCAGTTGGTCTTCGCAAATTCATGAAAAGTTTCTATAAATACATTTAGGTTACTGAAGAGCAGTTCCAAATTTCAACCCTCCAAAAACGATAATATTTTATTGTAAGAAAGGATTTTGTAAATATAAGACTGACTCCTGACCCTGACTCCTCTGGTGCACTCTAGGACTTGAAGCCCCACTCTTAGAGACTGTTATCCACATAAGATGGGACACAATTCCGATAGCGGAATCAAGGCTGCAAGCGTATGAAAGATACAGCAACTAACTACCCATCTGCAGCACAGTCCATTCAAAAGACACTGCAATTCTGATGCTTCACTCATATCTATTATTTTCAAATTGAATGTCTCCACTGTACTTGTCCTGTGTCATTTCTAACACACTAGCAATTCCCATAGCTTTAAAAAAACCCAAAAAACCCCATCAACAACCAACAGACAAAATGCAGAAAACAAGCTGTTTCAAGTTTGAATTTTCTGCTTCCCACAGGGTAACAGATTTTTCTCTGGAAAGAAGCAGAAGTACCTCTTTCAACAATTTCACCAGTGTTTTTCTACTAACTTTAAAAGGACAAAGGAATAAAGGACTAATGCAAAAAGTTCCTCTGAGACACTTCCCTCTAAACAATTTCAAAAACTGAACTGGGACCACACACAATTTTTACAAAATTCATGCAAGTTATTCAAGTTTCCTTATTTAGGACTTAATATATTGCATTTATTTTCATGGCTAGCAGAGAACAATACATTATCACAACCTCACTTTTCAAGTTTCCCAAGTTTTTTTGGGGGGGGGTATGTGTGTCTTATTTTTATTGTTAATTTACTCCTAACTTTACATATTTATTCTTAGGTACTGCTGAAGTATGAAGGATTTTTTTTCTCTTTGCTCTCTAAGGCTCTCCTTCAGATTTCAAAAAGAATCCTGAATTGCAACTAGTATACAATGGTACTCTAAATAAAGGCATTATAAATTTATTAGTACTTCAATAAAGTAAACTGATGTTCCCATGGACACCAGCCTTGCCTTTTGCACTACACGTGAAAACACACTGCTCTCATGTTTAAGCTTTCAAACACTAATGAATAATAAGCATCAGAAGAATGTTTACCTAGAAGACAGAAAAACACTACTGCCAAATCCCACTAATCACACAAAACCAACTGTACACACAGATAGTGTCTACTCTCCTCTCCCAAGGAAGTGAGGGCTAAATCGGAGTCTGCCAACAGAGCTCTACTACAGTGCACAGCAGTCACACAGCTAACAAATTCCAGTACCTTACCTGGTAAATGTGGGTTTCGCTGGTTGCATCTACGGTTTCATGAAGTTTGGGCATGTAAACTTTAATATCTTTTCCACCAAAAGCTCTGCAACATTCTGCAAGGTCCTGACTGGCCTCAGGTGGTCCGTGGACAATGACCAGTTGTCTTGGTTTCATTTGGTTAATAATTTTTTTAATTGAGTCCCCATCTGAGCGCCCTTCATAGTCAATGTATGTAACTCTGGCTCTAGTTTGAAATAAAAACCCAAGAATATTATTTTTTAGTTTAAAAGATTAAACCTTTGAGTGCTCCCAAATACTTAGTCTAAAGACAGAAGATATTTTTAAACTATTCTACATCAGCAAAACCTGTCAGCATTAGGTATATTATGGAATGAGTAAAATACAGAGTTGTGAAATATCAGCATGTATTGTGTATTTAACACTATAAATTCACAAAATTCAATCACATAGTTATCCAGAACATGAGATAAGCACATTTGAAGATGCTACCCTTTTAACAAAATATGTTTTAGTATCTATGCTAACATATTATTGTATCATTTGTTCTACCTCTTCCACTTGTCTCCATCAGACAAACCCAATTTCTTAAGAGTGGGGAACTATACGACTCCATCATGTGCTCCCAGAAAGACTAGTAAAAAACTTGGCTTGGGGAAAAAATAAACAAAAAGCAAGTCCTTTCCCACTTTCTTAAATCCAAGCTATCCTTTTACCCAGTTCATACTGTACTCATGCCACTATTCGAGTAGAACTGACAAGAACAAAGTCACTCACTTAATTTCCATGGATTCTGTTGCAGAAATACATTTGGTAGGAACATCTGATAAATCCTGGTCCATAGGCTCCTCTCCATTTGTCAAACCAGACTCTAATTTGCTTTTTTCTTCTTCTGTTGCTTGAAGTTCTGGAACTAGAAAATCCTCAGGTCTAAAGAATGAAAGGTATTTTGCTTTTAACAGTCTTAGAGTAAAACCAAAGCACTATCTAATATAAAACCAAACAATGCTGACTACTCCTACAGAGATTATTTTGTAACTGTTATTGCCAACAATTTTATTATGTTTGCCTTCACAATTTCCATACTTGAACAGAGCTCATTTGGGAAATATCATCTTCCTATCTTAAAAAAGAACTTTAATAACTTGGGAAATACTAGCAAGTCAAGAATTTCTAGCAAGTATTCCTTATGCAGAGAGGACAAATATCACTAGATTTTTCTAAGATGAACAGTATTTTTTCCCCTCATAAATTTATCAACATATGTGTAATTTAAAGTAGAAAAAAGTCAGGTTAAAAAGTTTTAAATCTAAGATTAAACAAAAAAGGCCTGGAGTTAAAATGCATCCTAAGGGGTGTGAACACAGATCAAGGATCAGCACTCTGCAGCTTCAATCCTATCATAAGCTTCCTGTGAGACCTTCCAGTTGGAAAGAGTACACAACAGGGCTGCAAAAGAGACAAAATGATGATTTTGTTTTTTAATTATTTCTATTTTTTAATTATTTCATAGCCACTACATATTAGTACACATTGCCATCACACACTTGATAATCTCGCCGTATTCATCCCATTTAATTCTTTCTTCAGGGGCTGGAAACATTGGATAAGATTTCTTCGCTTGTTTGAAGAAGCTTCCTTTTCGGCTACCTTCGCCTTTCATCATCAAATCATGTTTGGTCTTATGTACAGTTGGCTGATCAATATCCTCTTCAGCATCACTCTCATCACTGGAATCGATATCTGCCCTGAAATGACATCCCAAAAAAAACCCCTAGCACTTCTTTTTTAATTCAGGTTTCATATTACATAAACACACTGCCTGGAAAATAACAGCTGACATAACACTAACCAAAACCAAGGGCACTTTATGTATTGGAGAAAGAGCTCACAGTTAGATGGCAGATGAGACAGGCCTATCAGAACAACACACTGAAGACAACCACTCCCGATTCCTCGGTGCCCCCACATAAGTCTACCAAAACTATAATTTTCACTTTTCCCTGTAAACAGTATAAGGAGCAGAATGATCAGACAGAAATCTAAACTCTGATCGTAACAGTAGAATGCAAGAACACCGAATACACTTACTCTTTAGACTGCTCTAACTTCTTAGCTGCTTCTTTCTTTAGCTTCTCCTTTTCTAGGTAATCTTCAAGTTCTTTTCCTTCCAACTTGACACGTTTTCTCAACTGCAGAGAGAATTAAAATTCGTGTTATTGTGAGTAGCCGACATGATTTTAATACTTCTCCTACATACTGCTGCTAAGAATATTTGTACTTAGGTACCAAGGGAAAGTACAACTTGTATGTCACATACAAGACAAGATTATGCAAATGTGCAGCACATCGGCACGGGAACATTGTGATATTATCAATCAACAGAGTCTACGTTAACAGAAAAGCATTTCTAAAAATATTAGTATCAATTAAGCATTACAAAAAGTTCTTGAAACACCTTCAGGAAATCTCTCTCCAATAAGTGAAGGCAAATACTCTGAGATGACCAGTAGCTTTTAATTTTTCTATCAGTAACATCAAACCAGAACCAGGCAAAGCCATACCAGCTGGGAAAACAATGTTAAGTTTTGTTTCTTGTTTTATAAAAATCAAAGTAGAATATAGGTCACTTTGAATTAAACTAAATTCTAGTAATAATCTAATACTGTAATTCAATGCTTCCAGTCAAATCTAAAACTAAAATAAAGCTGCTTCATCAGGATTGAAATTATCACTGCAATCACAGGGGACTCCCACAAATTACCAACATTTACCACAGAGAAGCAGACACAGGTATACAGATCATGGAAAGCAAGCACAAAAGTTGTGTTATAATTTCTACAGATTGCTTATCTTTCTAATCCTGGTGGGATATATTATAAAAATTTGACTTGATTCTCCCTCATCCAAACCAGGAGTATTTTCCAGCAACACTAATCCATCGTATATGGTGATCTGTACATCAACTGCAAGCACATTTTTTATATTATGACAAAAATGGGAAGGGAAATGTTGCCTAAAGATAAATATCTAGAAGGAACTTCATGCTCAGTTCAATAGAGTATTAATTTTGCCACATCACCAAAAAGTTCCCAATATGAGACATATTTTTATGTACGTTTATCCACAACTGATTAAATACACACCAGACTGGTTTCAGATTTCTCTCCATCACTAGAAGTGTTCTCAGATCCAAAAGGAAACTCAAGTTCAGTTTTGCCCATATTCCCCCAGATGGCCAACAATAAAAAACTTTGAGATATAGAGACAATTCTTACCTCAATATCTATAACTTTTTCAGAGGGATTATCAATCAGGAATCGTGCTAATGTTCCAGGTGTAGTGCGGTAAGTTAAAATTATAGAGTTTTTGGAATCCTGGCACCACTGAATGAAAAGATCTCTAGAAAACCCACACTCCAAGTCAGGCTGACTGGCAAGAACAACTTTTGGACTAGGCACTCGAGCCAGATCAGACAGACTGTGACATAAGGAGAGATGGCGGAACTGAAAAGGGTTGTTTCTCTTGTCTTCAAAGCACCTCATCAACTTGTCACTCATCCACTCAACCTAAAAATATGTAGTAACAAAAAGTTATCTTTAAGAACACAAGTTCTACAATTAATGTACAAACATGATGTGAAGTACAGGATGCAATATGCTCATGATTACACCAATGCTTCTCAGTAAGTGTAGAAATAATGCTGAGCATAAACAATACCTACAAATACTCTACAGCAAACAAACAAACACTTTAAGTCCTCCTTTTAAACAGCTATAAACTATGCTAACAAGTCTTGTAATAAAAAGAGAAATGAGTATCAAGAAACATGCCCATAGCCATGACTGGACTGTTACTTCATCAAAAGAATTGAGACACAAATATGCACTACAGAATAAAGACACTCCCCCAGTATATTGCCACTTTTTTACTGTTAAAAAGAAAAGCTTTGGCATACACATTCCCTTCCTCTTCATAGTTGCATTTTAAAACCAAAACAAACCTGTGATTTAGAGAATTCCACTACATTGTAGCTGACATTATTCAGAAGTGCTAGAGAGTAGACTCCCAACCCTGCATCTTTTGTTCTCCAGATCTGATCAAGAAGCTGAGCAAGTTCCAGAACTCTGCCTGCTGTATCCACGGCTATTAATACATTTCCATCACCTCGTAACGTCTCCAAAACATTAGCTGAGAAGAATTAAAAACAAAATAAAAGCCTACTTATACTTTGAACCAAAGTTAGAATATTTGTGTTGTAGCTTGGGGTTTTTTTGTTTATCATACCACACTAGCAATCATAATCAAAAGCATAATGAACACAGAAATAAATTGAACTTCAAAAGACATCCAAAGCCACATTTCCACCAAAATTAAAAGGAGCTGGAGCTTTCTCTACCTGAAGATCTCACTGCCTTGATACTTTTGCTTTCTGGTTTTTTTAAATTAAAAAACATCAGTAAAATGGAATTCAAAAAAAGAATGTGCTGAGGAAGGTAATTTAAAAATCCCCGAAGTGATTCATCAATACCGGGTAAAATGCACTGCTTTCAAATACGGTTTGTTGTTTTTAGGAAAACATTTAACTCACAGGATCAGTACCACCAGAAAAGAGTAATTCAAAATTTGTTAAATTTTAATATGAGTTCTTAGTTTAGATGCCGATGAATTTCATACAGAAAAATAATTTGCAGTGGCTAATAAACCACATAACTGCTATTTTTCAAGCCCAAACAATACATACTCAGCAGCTGTTCATCCCTTTGCTTCCTCCTGGGCTGTACATAAGTAGCATTAAATGAATCTGTAATAAGCAACGAAGGCCTGCTCAACATTTCCAAGGAACACCCGTTCAGATGGCTGTGGAAAAAAGGCAAAAAGCTCACTTTTTGCATTTCTATTTTATGAGAAAAAATAAGACAGCTAGCTTCCAGATATTTGCATGTACAGAAATCAAACTTCTCAGCTGCTGAATGCTTCCTGCTTTAAACTTACAAAAAAATAAAAATTAATGGAATAAAGAAACCCAGAGCTAATGCTTGTTTCAAACCAATTAATCCGGAAATGCACTTGTGCTTCCATACCTCTTTATCACACACTAAATGATGCATACCTAACATATGTAAGAAACATTGCTATATTGAACTTACATCTCCCTCTTGTGGTTGAAATCAACTGCATAAACAATTTCTTCCTCTCCATCCTTGACAATCTTCCAAATTGTGCCTCCTATCATGTGACCAGCCGGCAATGGTGTGATTGACAAACCATGTCCTTTGCCTATAAAAGTTTTCAGTATTTTAGGTACGTTACATGTATTAAAACCCATTACTGTGAACAAGAGATAATAACTTTAAACAACTGAATACCTAAATTATTACTCAAAAAGTCAACTGAAGTATGAAAAAGCAGTAATATCTGTCCTTGCCATCTTACCAGTAACTTCAAAATTTGTTGCAATTCACTTCTCTACTTCCTCCAGAATAAAGAAACTAAAGTGAAGATCATTTCCTCCCTCCACCTCCCACCAATACTCAGAGGCACTGCAGAGCTGCTGTAACTATAGACCTAAACAACAGTAAATTGTACAGCAAACATATCACATGAAAGCAAGTGCACTGGTGAAACTCAGATCCCTCCCCGGGGCAACACTGAATGTTTATTGTATCATTCACTGTTGAGGTACTTAGAGAAACTTAGATAAATTACACAAACTGGAAGTTTTCCAGAACGACAAACACACAGGTCAAACCACAGCAGGAAAGGTGTTGAGGTGCTGTTGTCAGGGATGACAGAACTTTTCAGCACCTGATGCATTTTTTTAATGCGCTGTTGCTCCTTGTCACTGACACCAGCCTGTACCTTTGTCAGATTAAAACTAGACCACCCATGACCATTACTCACTGACTCTGCTGCATGAAATGCACAGTAATAGTTAATAATTAAACATAATCTTCTCAAATACCTCCATCGAGTCTTTTCAAATAATCCCCATTAAATATGAAAAAAGTTTGTTGTTTAAAAAAAAAGTTGGATACTAAAATTACTCTTTAGATGTAAAGACTGGCAGCACAGATATAGCCTTGCAACAAATATCTTGAAAAGAGGCCAGCACTCTTTGAAGGTTTACATCCTACTTCTATTTTTCAAAGAACAAAGTAAGTATTTCGACAAGCACCATTCATGAATTGTGAGATACTGCATTTCAGAGACAAAGTGGTGGTGGTCAGCTTGTATATGTCTCTGTCAAGAAGAGGGTTTCTATTTCATTCTGATCTTTACACTCAACAAGAGTGAAAAGCTGCTGATTCTCCATCTGCCACAGTTCTTAGGAATCAACTACACTGAGTACAACTGAGTCAGGGAAGACTCCTCATTAAACCATCCACATGCTGTAACTTCATCTCTGCAACATATCCCTGCTCGAGAAAGCTTTCTTTTGTGTTACTGGTCATGAAGAGTTCTGAGGCATCTACCATTAGATTTAAGTAAATGCTTTTGATAGACAGGAGCAAATTCCAAGAAAAGTTACATAAACACAGAAGAGAAACAAACGTCTCCCAACATGCTTTGACAGGACCTCCTCCACATTAAGGGAAAATTCTACCAATTTCTACATATAATTACTGAGGCAAACATTCAGCTGATACAGACTGACACAGGGCTAATTCAGTCAGCACTGCAAGATACACATTTCAGAACTTACTGCCTTTAAAAACGTTACTTTAACTCTTAATGACTCTGTTGCCTTTAAATAAATGTAATTTCTTGAGGCTTTGGAGACAACTTTACCTTTCAAGTTCACAATCTGAGAAAACTTCAGCTGTTGTATCTTATCAAAGGCTGCATCTACATCATCCAATGTAAAGAGTGTGAAATCTTCAGTATTATGGCGGGACTAAAATAAAAAAGAGGTACAGAGCATTCAAACACTCCACTATAGCAAAGTTGTGTATGAAAGTATCAACTTAAATGTACCTGGTAGAGATCATACATAAACATCTGTCCCATTTTATATACAGGAATAGTTGCATAAATGGCACAATTCAACCCCATTTTTCCAACTGCATACGGAAGTGCACCGAGGTGTAGAGGGTCGGGATGAGAAAGCAGAACAGCATCAACCTGGTGTACATGCCTATAAAGAAAGGGACAGCAAAAGCCATTGAAAGGAGTTCCATATGGTGTTATATACCTCCTATTAGAGCTATTTTGAGAATACATACACAGTCCGAATGCCAAACAACAAAACTGAAACCCTTCGAGGCTTGAAAAAGCTTTAAAAATCATAATTAAAAGTTACAGGTATTTCCTAACGTTCAAGTACTTAAAAATGCAAGTGACTTTTGAAAGATCTAAGTTTCACATCAAATTCCTGATTAAAAAGATCTTAATATATATATGGATACCAGAAAGTAAATTTACTGAGGGACCAAAATTATTATCAGTGCAGGTGTGGTACAAATTGTTTATACCTCTAAAAACAGACCACAACTTTTCCTCTGATGAGAAAGACCAACTAAAAGGACCAAAGACACAACAATTCTTAAATTGATAAGGATCAAATCAAAATCTATTTCTTTAAAAACAGAAAAGGTCAAATAAATCATTTAAGAAAAGTGGCACATCATTTGGGGAGGGTTTTATTAATTTTAAAAACTTTTTTTTTCCTTGCAAAGTGTTGCATAAAATAAGAACTCAGATTAATAACTTTCTGCATTTCATAACTGAAAAACATATATAACAAATGAAAATACAACTTGGGTTGAAAGCTTTTTGTTCCCTTGCATAGTAACTTGGGCACATGCATTCTTCTCGATGGCTGTTATGAAAAAGTGAAGTTTATCTAATTGCTTCTCAGATACTCAAAAAATTGTATAAATTATGCTTAGCACCCAATAATCCTCCGTTAAAAGACTTCAAACACTACAAGACTGTCAATGCTAGAAAAGTGAATCTAGCATCACAAAGCTGAGTTTTTAGTTTCAGTCCTAACTTGGTAAATCAGCAAAGCTCCTTGCTGTACATCGGCAGAAGTTCAGTACTAAAGTCTAGACAGGTTTTGGGTTGTTGGTTTTTTTATTCCCTTTGCAGGGCTGGAGAACTGACAGAAGCCGTTTTCCTGACTGACAGTCTGTTCAACTTGAAACAAAAGGCAAGAGTCCAACCGCTTTGTATTCAGCCCACGCATCTTATGCTTCTTTTATTTAAAACTTAGGTAACCATTCTAAATCAGTTTAGACCTAAGGTCAGTCTCCCATAAACTCTGCTGTGTCACATTCATGAAAAAAACCCCAAAACATCCAAACCAAAACAAGCACAGAACAGTTTAAGAATTACAGTTAACAGATGTAACTAATTGGACTGACATGAAAATATCCCAAGTTTTTAATGGAAAGGCTTCAGCAGTGTAATTCCCTTCACATAAAACACATCAAACAAAAAATAAAAGAACAATTTTGGATTTAGCACCACATACACATATCATTGCCTGAAATTGTGAAAACTTTCAAGACAGGACAAGGCCTATTTAAAAAAAAAAAAGAAAAGGTTTATGAACTGAACTACTTACTTCCTCAGAGAATCAATAATATCCATAGAAAAGTTTTCATCCCAGCCACAGTCCAAAAGAAAACGAAATTCATCTACTTGCAACAGATAACAAAGGGCAGATTCCTCCTGCACCCCTGAAAGAGTAGTCAACTTGATAATCGATGTCATTTTCCTCTCCAAGTGTTTAATCTCCACGAGAACTAATCTGAAGGGGGCAGCAGAAAATGTCTCATTGACTAACACAAAGAAAAGTCTATTTACTTAAATCTAGCTTCATACGTTCTTGAAAATATGCTGGGTAACGGTGTTAGTAGTGTTCAATACAGATGCTGGATACCAATTAAGCCTCAAATATTAACGTTCGACCGTTATAGGTCTTCTGTTATTCAGAAAGAGGACTTTTGTTGTTTGGGGTTTTTTGTTATAATATATAACTATATAAAGCTTAAAAAACCAACCAAACAAAAACGGTCGCTAGAAGCCGCGCAGTTAACAGCAGCTTCCCGGGGCCGGACGGGGGCACTCGGAGATGGCGCACGCAGGGCCGCGACCCCTCCAGCGCCCCGAGCAGGGCCCCAGAGCCGGCGCTCCGCACTGGGGTCCGGGACTCCAGCGCCAGACGGGCCCCGGCGTCGGGCCCCGGCGTCCGGACCCGGCCTAACGGGGCGAGTGTCGCTAGGTGAGGACGGCGTCGCGGGTGCGAGCCCTGCGCCCACTGCAGTCGGTGAAGAAGAGGACGAGGAGGAAGCGGAGGACGAGGAGAAAGAGCCGGTACCTGAGGCGCTCAGCCCGGCCCAGCCCGCACCGCGCCCGCCGCCATCTTGCGGGAGGCGGGGAAGCGGGGGCGGGCG
>VZRE01005210.1:526671-573018 GCA_013396775.1 Cephalopterus ornatus | reverse complement strand
TCCGGGGGGACAGCGGCCCTCCCGCGCGGCGCCGCCGGTGCCTGGGGCCCGGCCAGGCTGCACCCTGCCGGCTCTGCGGGTAAAGGGAGTGTCGTTACTGCAGATCAGAGTGAGTCAGGGCCGAGCCCCTTTGGCACGGGGACCGCGCTCCTGGGGGCTGTAGAAATGGACCTCAGGACCACAGGCGGGCTGCACCTGCTTGTGTTTCTTGAGAGCGAGCTCGCATGGGCTGAGAAGTGAGTCTGAAAGTCTTCACCGAGCCTGGCTTGTTTGAGGTTGTGTAATGAGCAAGGAGAGGGAGAGCTTTTAAAGGAATCCTGATTCATATACTGTGCTTCTGCGTGCTCATGAACAGTATTTCCTGTTGTGGAGGACAAATGCTTCTATGAACTGCTGTGAACTTTTTCTGTTTAAGTGCTGTTCAAATATAATTATCTTTTTTCATGTACCTTGTCGATGTCTCTTCAGCTTTATTGTCTTAATCTTAACACTAGTTCTGTTACATTTTTCTCATGTGTAATGGTTGGTTTACTTAGGAAATTAAACAAGATAGCAGTATGACTTGCTTAAAAAATAAAATTACTGTTCTGAAGTATGTAGAAACCGAGTAGTGTTCTTTCAAACTTGGTTTGGGTTGTAGAATTTGGCAGGTGCTGTAGTGTTAAGCAGCTGCTGTTCAGAGGATGAGTCTTGGATTTCAGCCATTATGGCCTCTGCTACAGTGACCTTGAGTTTCAGTCTAGATTGGAAAATAGTTCAAGAGAAGTGTACCCTTCTCTTATCTGGCCTTGCCTATCACATAATGAAATGGTAACTTAATGTCTAAGTTGTTTTCTAGTTTAATAACAAATCTCTGCTGAAATTGAAGTGACAGAGCATAACACATTCAAAGTTACAACGTGATGGTATTTTTTAGTTGCTACAGGTTTTGGGGAAGGGGAAGTATACAGTCTTGGGTCTCCTACGTGTGAAACAACTGCTCCCTGGTTAGTTACCCACTTAAAAAGTTGCACCTGAATGCCTGTTATAAATTGAAATACCTAATGTTTTTATCCTGCTATTCTATGGAAAATATAACTCAATCTCTGCCTTTTTTTTTAGGGGGTATTTTTCCCCCCATTAACTGCTGTCAATATACTTTGAAGTGCTGCATATACAGGCACGTTTGAATCTGCACACCTCAGATGTTTCGATAAAAAGGCATGAGAAACATGGTATTTATAAAGGAAATTTAACAAAGTACAGAAGTAAGCAATGTGTCACTTTTAAGAGTGAAATGACAGTTGCAGAAAGTAGGATTTAGGGATGGTGCTTCAGGAACCTCCATCTTAGAAGTTTGTCCTTTCCTTGATAAGATACAAGTGATTGAAAAGACTGAAGACAGGGCAGCAGTTTGTATCAGGAGAGGTTTCAAGGAGGGGATTTCAGGTTACGGGAAGTGTAATGTTCTCTGTACAAAACAACGGAAGTTAACATCTGTAAAAATTGTATGATCAGTTGTCTGCATTTTGCACTTAATATGTATAACATTTCCATATGAAAATTAACATTTATTACTTTTAAGATAAAGCTGTACAAATTCAGAGAAGTCCTTTTAGTGAAATTAAAATGTAAGCCTGTAGTAGAACTAATTTTTAGAGGTATTTTATTATCTCTGTTGGAGAAACCTGTGATTGTTGGGCAGGTTCTGCTGTTACAGTTTGTCATATGACCAGCAGTAGGGATGCGGTCCCGAGGGGCAGGCGCCGGTGTTCAGTCTTGAGCTTCTTGTTACAGGAAGGGCGTGAGCCAAGGAGGAGGTTTCTGGATTCCACTGAAGCCTGGCTGTACAGCCAGTCTGGTTTTAATAACTCATTGCTCAATTAAGTGATGAAGCCCTTGGAAGATTCTGTAATCTGGAGTAAAGGGAACTTTTGAGGATTCTCCTTCAAGGAAGATCATGAGAGTGTTCTACATGGGATTTGTGTGAAGCTTTCATGGAAGTTTAAAGAATATTCCTTAGAGGCATACTCTTATATTCTTAGTTTCTGTGTGTCTGGCATGAGGGAGGGGTGTTCTGTATTTTTGTTGAGGGGTTCTGGTTTTGTTTTTAATAGAGGACATTAGAGTTCTTAATGTAAATAAAAGTGAAGACTGATTAAAACTAAAGAGAAAAGCAGGATTTTAAAACTGATGCTACTTGTCTTGCACTTGGAGTTTAGTTATTTGTAAAAACAAAAAAGTTGCTTTTCTGTGGGAAACTAATTTGGTTGGTTAGTGCTTTTTTGGTGTTTCTTTTAATGTGGCGGTATTTTATCTGCACGTAGGAAAATAATGGAGCTTTACATGCATTCATTCAGATTAGATTTTTATTTTTGTCCTACAAAATCATGACTGACACTTCTAATTGACTTGCTTTAAATTTGTGTTGACATTCTAAAAATGTTACATTTCTATTATCTGCAATGCACAGGATATGTAACAAAGTATCTAAAGCATTTTTATTTAAATGGTTTGTCAACAAAATATATTTTCATTGTTTAATATGCTGAATTTAAGAAGTTTTTTTCACATCCTCTCCCCGTCATCAGGATTCTAGAACTTAAGGAGCTTCTTTTACCTACTTCTTATGTGTAAATTTCAAATAGAAAATGAGCTTTACTGCTCCTCCAGCTCCAAATCACTTCCTCGGCAATAATGCAGAGAGAGATTTCAACAGCCACACCTGTCAGGGAAGAAAAGTTAAAAAAGAATGAGTGTCTGTTAACAGTAAACATTAGTTACTGGGAAGTAGAGATCGAAACTGTTTTGTTTTCATGTGGTGGTGATTTGGAAGAAGGCAGAATCCATTGGTGGCAGAGTCCCTGTGTGATTGAGTCGGGTCATTGGCAGTTTTTATGGTGTTTTCAAAAACATTTTTTACAAGAAATTTATTTCCTTGGAGGAAATAAAGTAGTGTACCTGATTTTTTTGGTTGGTTTTTTTTCTTCGCCCATGAAGTTGATGGGAAGGTTGTATTCTCTAGCTTGCAGTGTAATACGTTCAAAGAATACTTGGCATTCTGGGTGAGTGGGGAGGCAGGCAGTTTGCAGAATGAACTGGCTGAGTAATTTTACGGAGTTTATGTAAACCTGATTTTCTTGTTGTCTCTGGTATTTTTTTCTCTTCCAATATTAGCAAGAAGGCTCACTGTGTGCTCAACACTGTCTGAATAATTTGCTGCAAGGGGAATACTTTAGTCCTGTAGAGTTATCCTCTATTGCACAGCAGTTGGATGAGGAAGAAAGGATGAGAATGGCAGAGGGAGGAGTATCTAGCGAAGAATACAGAACATTTTTACAGGTAAAATCATCTTCATTTGGGGTTGCTTGATATTTGCCTGAAATGTAATATTGTTTAGCACAGACCTGCTATTCTTGCTAAGCTAGACAAGGTTCATTTTCTAGTGCTGAAAGTTCTTAAATTTATATAGCCTTTTCATTCATGCATCTTAGATTTGGCATTTTCAAATGTTACTAGCACAATAATTCCACGAAAAGCTACATTCATCTTACAAGTAGGAAGGTCAGGAGGATCAGTGATTTGCCTTTTGTTTTTGTAAGCCAGTGTCAGATAGGAACAGAAGTTCCTACGCCTGTCTGCCCTTTAAGCACTGAGCATTTCTAATTTAAAGGTTTGAGTTTTAAATTAATATGCCTATTTGAGGCATTGTAATCAGCCTTACAGACAAGAACATAACAAGTTGTTGCTTTAAGAATATGCAGTTACATTTATTTTCAAAACTCAATTAATTTTGACCTTTTATGCTTACGCCATTTTTCTCTTTTCTCCCTCCCAATCTCACATTGAGCAGCAGCCTTCTGTAAATATGGATGACAGTGGATTCTTCTCAATTCAAGTAAGCACAGCTCTCTTCTTACACAATTTCCTGTTTATGCAGTATATGTTCCCTCGTATAATTTTAAATGGCATTGAGCTTTTTCATCTAGTTTCCAGTTTATGGGCTTAATGGGATTAAGTGCTGGACTTCCAGATCTTCAGAGTGTTTTCCATTAAGAGCAGTGACTTGCAATTCTTCAGTTCACGGGCCCTTAAACACATAGAAGCATGGAACTGTGAATTGACACCTGCTGGCAATAAGCTTGATTTATAAGGTGCTTCTTATGGGCACTTTAGGTGTAAACATTGGCTCCCATGGACTACAGGTGAAAAAGCAGAATTGAGATTGCTTTTTTTAAATTATGGACTCTAAAGCCCTTGGCAATGATTACAGGGTTATCATAGTGAGATGCAGAAAGCATCTGCATTCCAGTTTTTATAACTCATGCCAGATGCCTCAGAGCTGGTTTTATTATTTTTCTTGTTTGGTTGGGTTTTTTTAAGGACCATAGTGGAAAAGTAATCAATAATAAATACCTTAACCAGAAAAACAATGAAAAAGTTTTTGAACACCAAACTGGGGGCTTGTGTCTAGACTAGAGCTGTAGGCAATGCTTTGCACCTTTGGCTGTCTCCCAAGCTTTCAGAGGTGCTTTTCCATGTTCCAGAACCCCTCAAGAGCCTGTCTTCCTCATGGCAGGACAGGGCTGTTTTTCTGTTCAGCGAAAAACCATTTAGTTTGGCTTTCCTTGAATTCTTGATTGTGTTGCTTCGGTATAGATGCTGAAAAAGATACGATTCCCCATTCTACTTTTTTGTCCTGTCATTGCTTTTCTCACTTGCTGCACAGTTGGCTTACTGAAAGCAGATTGAATTGTTAATTTAAAATTTCTTAGAGCTTTATTTCGTGTAGCCTCAAAGAGTTACTGTAAAAGAGTTTGTGCTCATTTCAGTGCCTGACTGATCCCATGACAATCCAATAGTACAGAATTTCCAGTAGTTACTGTGGAGAAGGATTGAGTTTGTATTGGGGAGGGAGGGCAGAGCAGTGCATTGAGAGCAGAGATGACAACTACTCAAATGTGTGTGGGAGGTGAAGTTACAGCTTTGTTTTTGATTTAACACATCTCAGTTAAATCCTGGTTTTGTTACTTCCCCTTAGATAAGATGTAAGTGTTATGTTTGCGTGCAGATTCGTGGCAGCTGCATTTTGCATAATGTGATTCCTAGGTTTCCTGGCTATGTTTGAAATCTAAGTTTTACAAAAACAGTGTAATTGCTTAAGGTGGTTGCATTGCTCAAATTTAGATTTGATGGTTTGACTCATGAAAAGTCCTATTTTTTGACAGGTTATAAGCAATGCCTTGAAAGTGTGGGGTTTAGAACTAATCCTCTTCAACAGCCCAGAGTATCAGAGACTTGGGATCGACCCTATGTAAGACTTCTTTAACACCCTGCTTTCATTTTACTGAAAAAAATATTCTTAATTTAAATCTTTCTTTTAAAAAGATTTAAATCTTTCTTTAAAATTACTATTTCAAACTCTCTTGCATTCTGATGTTTGTATTATCCCTTGGGGTTTTGTTTTATTTTTTTGGGGGGTACATATGAGTATCTGTCCTCTGTGCCTTCATGATGTCTTAGTATCTCTGATATCACAGGTATATGGAAATTTCAGTGATATTGACAACTTCCTAAATGTTATAAAAACAGTATGAGTATTCGGTAATGTGGCATCAACAGTTGTATTACTGAAATTTTATTATACAAATTTGAATCAGTGGTTGAAAAGAACTTAAGCATTAACCTGTATTCTGCTTTTAGAGTATTTAATTTTATTTATACCTTTTGTTTTTCTTTTTACAGAAATGAAAAATCATTTATTTGTAATTATAAGGAACACTGGTTTACAGTTCGAAAGTTAGGAAAACAGGTGACATTGTCTTTTTTTATTTAAATAATTGACTTCAGATTGGGTGTGGAAAAGTGGTTGTGAGTAGATCATGTGTTGGCCTTTTGCAAGCTTTTGCTGCAGTTTGCTTTAATAGTATCCCATATTAAAAAAAAAAATTAAATGTTTGTTTTATCACAAAAATGCCAGGCAGCTCATTATAATTGTTAGCCTGGGGAAAGACAAGCAATTTCCTAGTGAACCTGTCCTTTAGGGAGGTGCAGCTCTGGTAGAGTCTCTGTGATATTTAAGCTAGTTTCTTTTTTTTCTTCTGTGTGAAAAATAGCAGAAAAAATTGTATGGGGGAGGAGCAAGGAGTCTAGACAAGGATTAGGATCCCTATAGAATGCAAACTTATTTTAATGAACTACATTATTGACACTTCAAAAGTATTGTTTATTTAAGTGGACAAGAGGTATAAGAAAAAATTTGAAGTTCAAATTGCTAGTATTTAAGAGTATCCATTAGAATGAGATTGGGGAAAGTAAATCACAACTTTGTACTATTTTGGAAAACTTTATGGAAATAATTGTATTCTAATCAGGAAATAGTTATTAAAGGTAAGGGATGGCCATACAAATATTTTCTGGTACATATATAATAATTCATATCCTTGTCCCTTGCAACATCAGTGCAGTGTCTTATTTCAGTGGCCAGTCATCCTTCTGGATCATACTTCATAAGCTTTTATGCAACATGAGCTGGTGGGGTTTTTTTCAGGTGGCTTTTTTCATAGAAAATGTTAATGGAAAACAGCCTTTAGAATCTGTAATAGTGGGGCAGGAGTCTCTTTGCCCATTTGGATCATTTGTGCAAGTGCTGGCTACCTATGTTGCCATCCAGATAAAAAATAGAGAAAAATTACCCATGAGTAAGCAAACTGAACTGTACTGTTCTGCTTTAAAGTATGGCTGGTGCTTACAGGCAATTTTGTTTATTTGATATCAAAACGGATGGTCTCTTAAAATTGTGGGAATGCTCCTTATCATATATGCAACCATATTGGGTGGAATTTTGTGAGAGAGCATTCTAACCTGAAACATCCTAAGTTGGAGAGGGGATGTGTTTTGCTTGTAGTCATATGAAGAAAATACTAGGTGTCTGTTATCTAAAGGGTAATTAGAAAAGATAGACAAAATAGGTTGACTTGGATTTATTCAACCTGCTTCTCTTCTGTTACAGTTAAAGCAAAATCAGTTTACCAGAACTTTCTCCTCCGTATTCCCTTTTAAAAGTTTCTGTAATTTGTGCATTGTATTTCTTACATAACTTTTTATTCCCCAGTTCTCCTACACTGTTGTTCTTACTCTTTCCTAGTGGCAAAGGGTGTTTTTGGCTCATTAAATATTGCCGAACAGAGTGGTTGATAGTCACTTAGAATATGAGTCTGGCTGCATATGTGGAAGTTTGGTTAGATCAATGCATTTTTTGTGAGAATGAAGATAGAATTCTCCTTCTACTATCTGAAATGGTGCTTCCTGGTTAAAATTAGATAATATTGAACGAGTAAGGTATTAAAAAAGGTTCTTCAGTTTCATTGCAATATATGTGGGGGTTTAAGGGTAGAATATTTTATTGCCCATGTGGAATGTATTTTCTGTCTAGAAGTTTTATATAATACTGTTTCTCTCTTGAAGTATTATAAATCACTAGTTATCTTCTTCAGGAAACTAAAAGTGATCTGTGTATATTTATATCAAGTGTCCCATGTTGTAATACAGTGCTGTACTGTCAGCATATTAAATCTGAGTTAATTGTTCTTAATTTTTAAATTTAAAAATAATCTCAAAGACAAGTAAACAATAGTTTTCAGCATCACCAGCTATTAAAGGCAGAATGTTTAATGGAAGTATTTAATGAAAATAATTTAACATCTATTTCCTGTATCTACTAATTTCTTAACACACAGCATTAACTTCCAAAGGGTTTCTTACTTCATTAGTCTCAGCTTTAAAAGTAGGATTAAGCAGAATTTTCCAGTGATGCCTGAAATAAATCAAAATACAATGGTAGAAGAATTATCTGTTTTAATCTGTTTGCCTGGTACCAGTATTCAGTAATGGGAGAGAGCATGCAGTAATTTCCACACTTCAGATCTCCTGTTAGCTGAAGAGTATTTGAAGATAACCTTTAGCAGTATAGGTATTGTTCTTCAAAAGACTTTTATTTGAAAATCTGTTACTAGATTTATTTGGATATTCCATCATAGAAGATTACCACAATGTACAGAAATGAATTATTGAATAATCTTTATGCTAATTTGTTTTCTCAACCCCTTTTTTCTTTAATTACAGTGGTTTAACTTGAACTCTCTCTTGATGGGTCCAGAACTAATATCAGACACATATCTTGCACTTTTCTTGGCTCAATTACAACAGGAAGGTAATAGAAACTTGCAGATGTTAAATCTCATTAATTAAAAGTAGGTAATAATCATTATTTCTTAGAAGTTACGTATTCAGTTAACTACCCTTAGTTTTATGATTGAAATAGTGAAATAACCCAAGTCTTTATAATGAAAGGTAGAGTCTTACATTGTAATAAATGGCACATCATTGTGTTCCATATAGTGTGCATTTTAGAGTGTTTATACCTGCACCTTAATGCCATGGACTTATGATTTCTTTTTCTCAGGTTATTCCATATTTGTAGTAAAAGGTGACCTGCCAGACTGTGAGGCTGATCAGCTGCTGCAGATGATTCGGGTACAGCAGATGCAGAGACCAAAACTAATTGGAGAAGAGGCAGCACAGTCAAGAGATCAGAGGTAAGGTAAATAGAGATTTCATTTTAATAATGTTCAGTATGACTGGTTTCCATGATTAATGCCACATGGAGACAATCCCCTTAAGTAATTAGAAATACCTTTAGTGCAATGTTTACTGCTTTTGCACACAGTAAAAGCAAGTTGGTAGACTGCAAATGGTTTATTTTTAAATGGTGTATTTTTAAGTGGGTAAAAACTGCCTTAATAAGGATTGAGTTTTGATATGTGCATAAGCATATTATAGTCCAGATTTTTATCTTCGTGATTAAAATGGGTTAGCAAATCTTACCAAACTATGGTGAATAGTAATTAACCTGTAATTAAGACTGGCTTGTGCATTCAGTCATCAGTAGAAAACAACGAGAAACCCAAATGTGAATTTCATGTCATGTAAATCATACTCCATTCTCTTTTGGAGTAATTTCATTCCAGTGTTGTGGCGCTGCTCAGTTTGGATGCATTTTGCTAATATAAAACGTCCTTGAAAAGATATAAAGTACTGTTTCTGCAATAATTTTATTACATTTTCATGGTGAATAAATTGCACACTGATAAAAAGGCTTAAGGCTTTTCAGAGGAATTCATTATTATTTCTTCCCCTTTTTGAAGTTAAACTGGTGTTGCAAATTGATGGCATAACTGGCAGCAACGTGGAAAGTGTGTAGAATTTACAGAGGACCTTTTGCTTTCGTGTGGTCTTCAAAGCTTCCTGAGAAGGAGAACACATACACTATTTTCTGCTGGTGTAACTCTTTAAATAGCAGTAGATTTGAATAACATGTATAATGGCTTTTTGTAGGATTATGATTTCTGAAGATTTTCCTATCAGCTTCTTGTCAACATGTGCATGACTTTAGAGTTGCAGTGTGCTGTGAATGAGTGTTTAAGGTTGCTTTACAGCTGCTTGCAGTCTTTTGTGCTTTTTCATGTAGAAAGGAAAATACTTGTTTATATAACAGACTTTCACAATACAAATGTTTTTCCTAAAGTTAAAAAAACCTAGAGTTAAATCAGCAGAAAACAGTAATTTTAAAGCTCACTCTAAAATCTAATATAACTTCTGTCTGAATTTTGCTATAATCATGTGAATTTCACAGGCTACCCAGAAGTGATGTGGACCAAGCAATAGAAGTTAACCATCCTTTTGATGGAACAGGCATGTTAGATGAAGATGAAGAGAATTTTCAGAGAGCCCTGGCTCTAAGTAGGCAGGAAATTGATATGGAGGATGAAGAAGCTGATCTTCGCAGAGCCATTCAGCTCAGCATGCAAGGTGCAGTGTCCATCTAAATTTCTCTTCTAGTGTTTGTGTTGCTTATGCTTTAGGCAGCTACTGGTATC
Source organism: Cephalopterus ornatus (assembly GCA_013396775.1). Lineage (NCBI taxonomy): Eukaryota > Metazoa > Chordata > Aves > Passeriformes > Cotingidae > Cephalopterus > Cephalopterus ornatus. The sequence goes on along the minus strand of VZRE01005210.1, from coordinate 563,101 downwards.
CGTTTGTCAGGCATTTTCCAGCATGCTTCAGGCTCTCTGGAAGGATTGGCTTTGAGGCATGGAAGGATGATCCAGAATTTCCTTGTAGCTGTCTGTGTTCTGGTTTTTGAAAAGTTGTAACTTTCATGTTGGCATTGATCATTAGGAAGGAAGAACAAATTGGCTGAGGGTGGCAGGAGGGAAGGGAAACAGTCCGGAGGTGAGGAGAGATGGTATCAAGTGAAATTAGTCTAGGTGGTTATTTCTCCAATAAGTTTCTTTCTTCCTCTCAAGTTTGAAGAAATTTTTTTAAGCTGTATGTCATTTACTAACTTCATTTTACTGTAATGAGTAGGATATGGTATGTTCTGGTTTTAGGTAGTCGTCGAAGTGAGCTCTCAGGCTCATTACCACAGAATGTTCCTCAGTCGTCTCACAGCAGTCAGACAGAATCCCTTTCTTCAGAAGAACTGCGAAGGAGAAGACAAGCGTATTTTGAAAAGTAAAGTAGTTGATAGAAAACTGCATGTGGAAGTACATGTCGTATTTTTCAGTGCTTTTCGGGTGTGGGTGGGTTTCTTACTGAGATCCAGCTTGACTTTTTTCTCTTAACATGATTTCTTAGCAGTACCTGAATTTTACTATTCTCAGGCGGTTCCTATGAAGAAATCTGTAAATAGGAGGGAGTTTGTTACTAATACAACAGCAGCCTTGTGAAGAAAGAAAACATACATGCTATAGAAGTATTTTAAATTAAATCCTAGAAATTTCTGTAATTATCTTTCTGACAAAAAGTACTACTTCTTTATGACTTTGCTTCTGGTAGTGATGCTTTTCATGTGCATCACGTGAAAGCATTGTAGATATGTTATGTTGCTGTCCTGGTGTACTTTATTAATACACAGTTGTGTTATTGTTGTAGCTTTTCCTTATCTCTGACTTCTGGTGATAGAGGAAATAAAGACCAGGGAGAAATAATACAGATGGGAGGAGTTAGACTTTGCATGGTAGGATAAGAATGCAGAACTTACCAGTGGTGGGAAAATAGTAATGTGGCTTGGACTATAATATTGGGAAGATAGGTGTCTGAAGGTTAGCAGGGTGAAATGATGGAAAAGATTTTAAGTACAGAGATTTTATTGTACCAAACAGCTTCTACCTCTGATTCTTGGCCTTCCTTGCAATGAAATGAGCTTGATTCAGGTCTCATACTGATGTTAATCTTAGTTTCTTACAAATTTACAACACTTTCAGACAGCAACAACAGCTACAGCAGCAAGATCAGACGCCAAACCTACATGATAAGGCAACTCTTAGCTCAAGCACTCGAGAAGCTGACCCAGGTACTGTGTTTTAGAGTTATATCCAACACTGAAATATTTGTCTTTTTCACCTTTGTGTTATGCTGTTTCCTAACCTTCCTTGTCTGCCAACTTCCTCACTCCAGCAGCCATTCAGACTGTCACTGCCATTACTCTTTTGTCAGTGAAGGACAGGATTGCTCTCCTGAAAAGCCTGTTCCTCTTTGAATCTCAATATCCTGTTTCAAAGTGAAGAGCATTGCTATTAGATCTCTTAAGTTCTGGCTTTGCTACTTGTTGTTTTGTTTGTCTTCAGCATTACAAATTGGAATCTTTGACAGGATTTGTGCTAATTATTTGTTTCCTAAATTACTTTTAAAGTTGTATGACCACTTGGGTTAATATCTGACAAAATTACTGGAACCAGTTTTCAGTGGAACATAAATGTAGACATTACCAATATTAGGTAATGGTGATCCAAAATTGATGTGTGTTTTGTGTTACAAACTGACTGTTGTCAGTAGAAAACTTAAGTTCAAAATGTTCATTGATTTTAAAAACAAAACTAGTTGGGTGGGGTGGGAAAAGGTGGGTATAGACAAAAGGAACCACAAAGTATTTAACTACAGTTAAGAACTAGCTCTGTGAATTAATTATAGCTTATACACATTTATTGTCTTTAGGAGGTGATATGAGTGAAGAAGACATGCTTCAAGCAGCCATGAATATGTCTCTGGAATCTGTTAGAAACCACTTGAATTCAGAAGAGGAGAAATGACATAATTTTTTTCCCCTCTTATTGTCAAAATGCTAAGTCTCCATTAAAATTCTACTGTGTGAATGTTGCACAAGCAGGGTTCATTTCAGAGTTCTGGAAGCAGGAATGAAAGGGGGGCTGCTGGAGGTCAGAGTTTAGAGGGAATCTGCAAATATGAAGAAGATCACACTAATTTAGAAAACTGTAGCACTCCTACTACAAAACATCTGCTCAAAAAACTGGTAGTGTTAAAATTACTGAACTATTAACATGAACAAAGTCAGGCAAGTGTAGCATCTGTAACTTACATATAAAAAGCAAGTTTAAATTGTTTTGAAGAATTCTGTAGAAGATATAAATGGTGCCAAAACCAGCATCAATTGATTTCCTTCAATACTAATGGAAAAAGAGATACAAGTAATAAGTTGTGCGCAGAAATTCTTATATCCCTTTTAATAAATCTCTCTAAAATGGGGAAAATAATAAATTCTGTTAATCTTAAATTTATTTCATGAGCCCTGACATTGGCCCAGTTGATTAGAGCAGGGTGCTAATAACACCAAGATGGTGGGTTCGATCCCTGTATGGGCCATTCACTTTAGGAGATAGATTTGAGGATCCTTGTGGGTCCCTTCCAACTCAGAATATTCTGTGATTCTGAATGACTTAACATCAACTTTTTGATCCTGCTGTCCACTTTCGAAATGACCCATTCTGCAGGAGAAACAAGAATCTATAAGTTTCATACTTGCAATTCAAGATAAAAATCTTTAGTGAATTGTTGATTATAATGTTACTCCTGAATCTTTCAGTGATTTCTGACTTTCTAGCACTTTCTGGTTTTACTTTTAATTCCAACTGTAAAATTATAGATCCATGTTTAACATTTTGGTTTTTGGCAGATAACTTGCCTTATTTGGTTTGGTCAAGTTTTTTGAAAATTTTTGTTTGTTACGTTCTTTCTCGTTAAGCCACTGTCTTTACTACAAAAGTAGCATATAATCAATTGGGTTGAACAGGTTTTCTTTTCTACCTCTTCCAGAGTCTTTTTTTTTCTCCTTTTCAAGCTCAGACCTTCACTCTGGCCTTTCAGTATAAAAGAGCTGTAACTGAATCTAGGAGAAAGGAGGAGGGGATATCGGTGCCATAAAGTCAGTGCCACACACAAGGTGCATTCCTGCAGTCTGAAATGACCCCTGTGCAAGTAGGTCTTTTAAGAATGAATATTTATGCCTGTGTGGATGTTCCTTCTGAAATGCTTTTTATGAGTGTCTGTCAGAATGTTGCGGTTTTTTCAGGAATGGCCTTTATTCACGCACCTTACAAATTTTTATCATGCTGTTTCTGATCCTGAGAAAAATTGGGGAGCAAAGTATGTGAGATGGCTTATGCTATTGGTTGTAAGACATTTGTTTTGATATCCGGGATGAATGTGTAACAGGGTGACCAAACCTGGCTTGGAACTTCAGTGCAACAAAAGAGATATGTTTCATTTTCCTAAATGGTGCTTGAAATACAAATTCTGTTTACATATAAATTATATGGAAATATGTTGTAGATAGAGTATATAAGCTGTAGTCCAGTTAAAGCATTAACAGCACAGGCATTCTAAGAATCTTTCAAAGATAACCCCAGATTTCTTTATCAAAATGTTCTTAAGTTACATCATTGCACAAAAGTAACATTTAATTAAAATTAGTATGAAATTAAGAGTAGCTAGTTGGAAATATACATTCAGCATCAAGTAGTACTGTACATGAAAGGGCTCTTACTTCTCAGTAAAGATTTGTTTACAGCAATGGTTTCCTGATAGCTTAGGATATTATTTTATTATACATAATTGGGCTAAATTCTGTTTTCCTTACGTATGTGCTGAATTTTCACCAATGTCACCAGAACCAGGTATGTGTGAGACAATATGGATTTTGACATGAGACATTTTAAAAACTGATTTTTGTCTTTTTTAAATAATTCTGTCATGTACATTATAATAATTTGTAATGTCTCAAATTAATATAGTTAAACAATGGCTTTAAAAGTCCACATATGCATATGCCATTTTGAAATGCTGTATTTTTCAGGATGTAATTTTCTGCTTTCACTTTAAAATTTCTATTAAACTGAAAGCAGGAAAGGTATCTCTAAAGCACTGAATTATTTCTTCGCTCATCTGTAAATTAATTGCAGCTTTAATTTCTCTTTTTTTGTTGTGCCATAAACTGATTCTGAAATAGGACTAATTTTTATAAGTAGGTATAGACAGGCAATCTGATGTGAATACTTGGATCTTGGACCTTTTCTCCTCTATTATAAGAATATAATAAAAATGTAGTATTTCTATAACTCTAGCAGCCCTGTATTAAAAACAAATCTAAGCCCTTGGATGGCATTAACTGTAACCCAGGCCAAATACATGTTTTTATAATCACTGAAACATGGAGGTTTGCCTTTTTAACTTGAATGTCAGGTTATAAGTCACTTCATCACCCAAGTCTTTTAATATGGAAGGAATATAAGGTAACGGTGCCTGAAAAGCACAAGTGAAAGAGTCATTACAGGGCTAATGACATTCCTTTCTCTGTAGAAACATTGTCATTCAACAAATACCAGTTTGATTTTCAGAGGAATGTCAAGTTTAATGATGAGGGCATATCTGTCTAGACAAGCAGTTGAGAGAGCAATTTAAGCTCATCTGTTAATTCTGAGTCCTGTCGCTGGAAAAGACCTGCAAGAGACCAACCCAGCACTGCCAAGTCCACCACTAAACTTAATGTCCCTAAGCACCACATCCACACCTCTTCTAAAAAGCTCCAAGGAATGGGGACTGAACCACTTACTTGTGCAGCCTGTTCCAATGCTGGACAACCCTTTCAGTGAAGAAATATTTCCTGATACCCAACCTAAACCTCCACTAGTGCAACTTGAAGCTATTTCCTCTCATCTTGTCACTTGTTACCTGGAAGATAAGACTGACCCCCATCTCACTACAACCTCCTTTCAGGAGTTGTAGAGAGTGACAAGATCTCCTCTGTGCCTCTCCATTGCATCCAAGGAAAAGAATAACAGTAATTGCTGACAGTACTTATTTTATAACTCAGGCCTCAAGTTCACCTGCCCAGAAGCGGTCAATAAAACAGTAATGTCATTTTTTGGTGTGCATTCTTTCAGTGATAAACAGTTCTCACTGTGGCTTAACTATGCTTATAATATGTTTACTAATTTAGAGCCTGCTCTCAGTGTTATCTACTGTCAGGCTGAAGGGTTGGGGTTTTTTTCCAATGTTATAGCTTTAGGCCAAAGTCTGTTGTAAGGGAGCAGACCTAGATTTTTATTTTTTTTAATTATGATATTTGAGGGAGTTTCAGACCTCAGTCATCCAAGAGAGTTTTACGGTTTTGCAGCAAAGGGTTCATGTGACATAATTTTTGGCTTGGTGACAGTAGAAATCAAAGGGGCAGGGGGAATGAGTGATACTTACATTAAATATGTTCTAGAATTAGTTCTGTAAGTGTAATTCTATACACTGCTTTCATGGTCTTATGAGGGCAGGAGGATAAGGAGTTGTAATGCAGTCATGCTTGCATGCAGTTTTTGTTGGGCACAGCAGGTATAAATATGAGCTATTTAAATGCTTACATTTTTCTAGACTTGAAACTAATCTGGTATCTGACTGGCTTACTCCAGCATTTGGGCTCTCAGTGCCCTTCAAAGAACTTCAGTAAGTTTAATTTTCAGCCAAGGTACTCTTTGTACTTTTCATACTTTATTACTTTGCAGACTGCTTAAAAATAACTAAAACAAATTTAAATCTATGATGTGTTTTAATGTTGGACTATGGCTTGTATTACAGGCTTATAAAATGGTGGGGGGCTAAAATGGCTTCTGCAGGTGTCTAGTAAACAATTCTGTATCTCAGACAGATACAGTCATTTGCAAGCTGTTTTGTTTTATTACAAAGCAAAATGAACAAGAATGTGATACAGTTTTAAAATGTCTGAAATTTTCTAAAATTAATTACTCTTTCAAATAATGATGAAAACATACAAATGGTGTGTTTTGTACTGAAAAACCCAGTAGAGGGGAATTGGATCAGAGAACTCTAGAACTCAGACTTACAAGGAAATAGTATTGTGCAATTCATGTTGCCAGCATGTCACTTTTAAAGGAATCAAAGTAAGAATCCAAGGAAAAGAAAAATTGATGTGGAAACTTTCTTCAAGGGCTTAGACAGGAAATTATGTTGTGCACTTAGTAAGCTGTTACTGTCTTGTGTAAAACAAATTCATCTCCTGGTAAATCTTCATAGTTACTCACAAATCATTACCAAAACAAAAAAAAGGAGACAAAGTTCTAACCAGTAATACATATATACCTATTCCCCCCACATACAGAATCAGGTGTTCAAGTGAGAATAATACTCAAGACATTCAAAGTTGCTAGATCCAAATATTTAGTTCTTCCATTTCAAGGTAGTAGCAGCTTTGTGTTGTATCCAGGTTTTCATCTTAAAAGCATGAGCTGTTTTGCAATAAACCTATTTAACCTGTATACACACATTTTGCCTTATTTGCATTTCAGATGTGGAGGAAATGCTGTAGTATTTAACCTGCCATAGTCATCTCCTTCCCCAGTCACTGTTCTTCAGAGAATTAGTACATGTGACTTTTCAACTGCTTTTACCAAATCAAAATACTTTATTTTCTTTCTTAAGAAAAGCAAATAATTGTAACTACAACTTTGCTTTTAATCCCCCCTATCCTCAGTATAGCCACTGTGGAATTCAGGAGGGGAATTATAAAAGAGTTTGAACAGAAAGGGATGTAATATTTAAATGCCACTGCGGGGGAAAAAAAAAAAAAAAGAAAAACCTTGATATTGTCTTTAAAGCATGAAAGCATTGATAAAATTTTATTTTTTGCTACATGAAACCCCCTGCATACAAATCAGTGTAGAGGATTTTCTAAGGGATTTTTTTTTTCATCTCTTGCCTAATAGTTGTGTATTTTAGAAATCTTATTTCAGTAATAGATTTTTTTTTTTTCTGGTCAAGACTCTGTTTTCAATATCATGTCCTTGGCTCTGGATTCCTGTATAATTTTTGTCTATTTTGTGTATATAAAGCATAGAATACTGAAAAGATTAAAAGGGAAAGTGGAAATGCTTTGTCATTGTTTTGACTGGAAAATGGCAGCGCTGTTCGATATTTTGAAAATGCTCTCCAAATAGGCATGAATATATATGGTTGTATTTGATATCACTTTTTTAAATAAATATGATTATAGCTTCTAATGTTTCTCACTTGAGCCACGTATTTGAATACTTGCTTTCTCTTGTATGCGGATTGGGCATTGAAAGTTCATCTCGTGTATCAGTGGACTTTGCACCACATGTGTGTATACACATCAGCAGTGGGGTAGTTTTCTGTTGCTCATAACTGACACTTCGTCATCCCTGATGTCTTTGCGTCTGTTGATACTCTCAAATTCATGTAAAGACACTCCTGTTAGGGAAGAAAGTTGGTGCCCATTATAGTTCCGTTACATCTTTAAAAATTATATATGCTTTCTGATTTTAAAGTAAGCTGCTGTATCCCGGTTTGATGCCAGAATGCACATTCTTCTTGTGACAAGTCTGGAGGACATCCGTGATCTTAGCTGAAAAATATTAACAGTTTCCCATTAAAATTACTTAGCTAACCACTCCTGCAAAAGATGACACATCTTTACTGGCCTGTGGACCCATATCGTTTTTGTTGAACCAATGATATGGGGTCTTTTGAGCATTGTAAACTTTTCATCTTCATTAAACCCGATGTTGTAAATTAATAAAACTGATAAAGACACGCGCTTACGTTCCGTGATGTATCACAGCACTGAGCCAGCTGCCCTGTACTTTATTTCCAGTATTGACATTTTTTTTAATATCTCTATTGTTCCGACTGGTTTAATACTGCATTTTCTGTAGCAGTCCAGTTCTCGTTGTAGTCCCAAGTAATTTTAAATACCTCATTCTATCCAGACCAAAAAGAACTTCGTAATGGACCAGTGTTGGGGTTGTGGCTGGAACTCCAACCACGTATCCATTCCATTTACACCCGAAGCAGCGGGGGCTTCAGGAACTTGTGTGTTTTGTGAAAACACATATTCAAACACAAATAGTCTCTGCTGGCGTAGCACTCGGACACTGCTTTGTTAGTGGCCCGTGGCCCAGGTCCGTCCCGAGGGCGGGTCCGCGGTAAGCACAGCGGCTGCCCCTAATCCCCTCAGCGGCCACGGGCCGCCACCACCGCCCGCCGGCCCCGCCCCTGCTCCGCCACTGTCCCGGCATCCTCCGCTGCCGCGGCACGCCATATCCGCCCCTGCGGGGGCGCTCTAGCCCGAGCCGCCGCTCTCGGTGGTGTTTGGGAGGGGTGTCATGGCGGCCGTTGAGGTGGCAGCGGCCGGAGCCGCCGGCAGGAGCCGCTGAGCTGCGACGGGACCAGGCGAGCCGAGCTAAGCCGAGCCGGGCCGAGCCAAACCGAGACAAGCCGAGCCGAGCTGTGCCGGGAGGAGCCACTGAGCCGAGAGGAGCCGGGAGGATGCGCGCGGCGCTGGCAGAGGAGTCACCGATCCCGCTGTGCTGAGCCCGCAGCAGGAGCCGCGACCCTCCCCAGCGAGGAGAAGGGGGGCGGAGGCGGCCCCTCGGCCCGCGGGAAGCGGCCGCAGGGCCCGGCCGGCGGGGCCGAGCGAGGCCCGGAGCGCTCGGAGAGGCGATGGCGTCGTGGCTGGGCGGGCTGGGCTCGGGGCTGGGGCAGTCCCTGGGGCAGGTGGGCGACAGCCTGTCCTCGCTCACCGGGCACATCTCCAGCTTCACCAAGGACATCCTGCTGGAAGGCGCCGAGGAAGTGGGCGGTAAGGGGGGCTCGGAGCTGCGGGGCGGGCCTGGTTCCGCCAGGGAGCCTTTCCTCCGGCTGCCGGCTGCTCTAGGACCTGCCGGCCGGGGAGAGCTGCTCCGGCTTGGTGCCTTTGGGGAGGGCTGCCGGCTATGCTGCTTTTATTTTCGTTTTTGTTCTGCCCCTGTCACCTCAGGATCTGGAGAATAAACAAAACACATCCCCAGGCTGTAACAGCGGAATTGAAGGCTTATTATTCGGAAGTTTCTGATTGCGTGAAGTGTTGTGTTGCTCCGTAATGAAAGCACACAGACAACGTTCTTCTTCCATTCTGCTTGCTTAGTTTATCTAACCCCCCCAGCTGATTAGCTGCTTTTTCATTGGTTTCATCAGACTGCCGAGTTGTAGCAGTACAGAGGTTGTTTTGCCACTGGTGTGATCTAAGTCTGACGTGTCACTCAGGCAAAGGTCCAGCGGTTTTGTTTATATTTCAGTTGGGCCCAGACAAACCTGTCAGGCTCTACAACTCTTCTACAGCCAACTAGGAGAACGTGGCCCATGTTTTATAGGGATTAGGGACTAGGACGATTTTTGTTTAAAACAGAAAGTTAGAACAGAAGAGCCGAGACATCAGTGTGAGATATTCAAAAAAGCAATAGTAAATCTAGCCCAGAATATAGTATTTCCTTTATATTTTTAATAATGAGTTTTACTACAAATTTTTTAATAAGACTTTTCTTTCTCTTGAGTGGTTCTATAATGTAATAAATATTAATAGGTTAATACCCCTAGCATTGTTCACCATCTTATAACTACAAATTATGTAAAAAATTAGCTTTCTCAAAACGGTGTTAAGAATAACAACCACAAAGAACAGCTAAGACTTGTGAATAGTCAAATTTGTGATTAAGCAATTCTACTTTGTTTGCAACCTCTCATCTATGAAACATTATTAAAGTTTATTGTGAAAGTGTATATTGTACAAATCTTGTTGGCAGGCTGATACTACTTGTCTGATATGGATGGGGTTTTTGGTAACACAGGTAAAATGCTCAGAAGAGAAATTTATTCTCATAAGTGTGAAATTAGCTCCTTTTTTTTCAATTTTCTGGAAGACTTGCTTAGAATTGTTTTAAATTTCAAAATCCATATTAGTTTAGTTTGGAAACTGACACTCCTGAACTATGCAGTCACCTGGTGTGTTTGTTTTGCTTTTATAAAAGGTAAATTGTGATTTCAATTCGCATATTTGTGCATTTGTGCAAGAGAGATGTACTGATGCTCAGTAGTTACTTCCAGGTGTACTTCACTGCTAGATACTGCGGTGAGCAACTTTGGTGTCCTAAAAATTTCAGAGTAATAAATTTGTATTTTACTAGACTTGAGCGTGTAAAAAAATCTGGTGGCATCCGAGTACTCATCCATAGAGACCTTAAAGTACTTTGTGGCCCAAAGAACACTTTTCAAATAGTTCCTTACTTTCCTTTTTTTGATTTCCTAATTTTTAAATGGTCCCTAATTTTTAGTATTATCCCTCACATTCAGTGCTTCTGAACTGAAGATGTTGTTTCTGGATTATAGACTTTGACATCTTTGTTTCACAGTTTTCATGGGTAGATTGTTTCCTCTGCAGTGCTTGAGCTGCATCAGTTTTAAATAGCCCATAGGAAATTATGAAATACAGTATTTACCTGGAAATTATGTTTATTTCAAAATTTGAAAAATTGTCAGGATTGCTTTATAGTCAATTCAGGATGATTTCTCATTCTGCCCATTAAAAATGTGACATGGGATCAGTTTAGCCAGTTTGAGAAAGGTTGATCATTAAAGGAAGTGTATCCAGGGATGTGCTTTTTGTATGGGATAAACTAGGATGGGAGATGTGTAACTTTTGTAAATGAAAGTGAGTCTTGTGAGGTTGGTGTTTTGTTGTGTGAGTTTCGTTGGGTTTGAGTGATTTTGTTGGGGTTTTTTCCTGAAAGTTTAGTCACTGTTGTGTGCATTCTTGTTTTGAAACTTCACATGGGATTACAGAGGAACACACAACTATCGTGAGAGGGGCAAAGTCCTAAATGAGAAACAGATTCAGGAACACAAAATAGTCGAGTAGAACATTTTAATTTCTCCTATTTTAAAGCTGAAATTTATACTAATGTGTTAGGTTTTTGGTTTGACTTAAGGCCTAGATACAAGTTAACTAAATTAGGTTCAGAAAGACTGTCTAACAAATAATTCTGTCAGTGTTCTTATACAAACAACTTTTGATATTTACCTAGGAGTGAACCCTAAAACAGATATGTAACATTAAAGTAAGATATGTATTAATAACTGTTCATAACTGCTGTCTACTTAACAGATTAAAAGGATTTTAATAAAAATTAAAATTTTCACTTTCTTTCAGATGCAGCAACAGAACTCCATGTGTCCAATTCTAGACTCAGAGAAATAGAAAGTATTAATGCAGCACAAAAGTTTGAAGTAAGAAATTTTGGAACACTATTGTAATTAAAAGCAATACATAACATTTGTTTCATATAAAGGTGAAATACTGCACTGGAGTTGCTCGTCCCTGGGTAAATCTAGAAACAAGGGTGATAGTGGTGTTAGAATGTGACTTTTTGTGACAAACTGCCGTCACAGTCAGGGAGACACATTAGTTTATTGGAGTATGCATGTGGTGCAAGTTTTCACCTTTTGCTGCATCCCTGACTGTATTTTCTATCATGTGAACTTGGGACTGCAGCAATAGTCTTGACCCTGAAAAGCTTGAAAATGCAAAAATTCTTGTATGTTTTCATACATTTTAGCTCTAGGTCAAGTTTCATATATGACCGCAAGTACAAGCAGATGCAGAATGCCTGCTGATGCAGGTCAGCGTGTCTTTTGCAGCAGCTTCAGACACAGGGTGGGTGTGTTCCCTGGTGATGTTCTCTCTCTCTGTGTTGCCCTACCCTGTGGTCATTCTGACATAGCCACGGCTGCTCCTGGTCTTCCAAAACTGTTTACAAATCCCCTGTGCCCTTGTGGAAAGCGACTTTCTGCACTCTTACAGGTCTTTTGGCTTTATTTATGTCTCTAAACCAACAACTTTCTTTTATGTCTTCAGCCCTCAAGAGCACTGTGAAGTTAAAATAGTATTTTGGAGACATAACTGTTCCTGCTTTTCCTTTTTTGAGTTTCTTGCCAGCTGCTGTTGGAGAGAGAACACTGGGTATTAGCTCCAATTTGTGCTTTGTGGCTGCTCCTAAATTCCACCTGTGGATCTTCCTAAGATGTAATTCGGCCCTGGATTTTTTTTTTTTTTTTTTTTTTATTCTTGGCATTTACATCTGCTCATCACAAAACTTTTATCTGAAAGTCAGCCAGAGCCCCATGCCGTATAAAACAGAAAGTTTGGACCTGAACCTGATTGTTTGGCCCACGCTTGGACATTACTGTTATAGTGTTTTTTGAATGAAATAACACGAGAAATCTGAACAATTTAATTTATTTCTTTACTGCTCATAACCCTTGTGCTTTTCTGATTGTTTAAAAACTGTGCCAAGTTTACCAACATTCATTTCTTATTTTTGCTAGAATGATAGACTGAAAAAAGTCTGTAGTGACTTAGAAGAAAAGCATGAAGCAGCAGAGTTGCAAATAAAGCAGTTATCTCTAGAGTACCGCAATCAGCTTCAACAGAAAGAGGTAGGATACAGAGTAAAATATCTCAGTAAGTATGTCCAATATTCATCTGTTGGGGTGTTTAATTTCTTTGTTATAGTATCTGTTCTCTTTCAGTGTAAATACTGGTCATACCTACGGTTTCTTGTTTTGTTATTGTCAACTGAGACATATATTTCATTGGGTCATGTAATGTAAGCAGAGCTGCCGGGAGATAGTTGAGACAAGAGAAAACTCTCTGGGAATGTCATGCAGCTGTCAGAATTTCTGTTGTTTCTGGGATCGCTGTGAGAAACAATACTCAACTGCTTTATATTTCTGATTCAGTTACCTTTAAGGAAGGCAACAGAAGCAAATTCTTATTTGAAGTGGTTATTTTGTCTGTAGATACCATTATTTTTCTTAACATACACAATTAAAGGGAACAGAGCTAGCTTTCCAAATTTGTGAAGTGTCCTTCTGTGATGGCAACACCAGGTTTTTAACCTACTGTGTAACATGAAATTTCATAGCCTGTTAAATGAAGAAAGTTGCCAGTGTGCCTAGAGTTACTCAAATACAGTTTTATATCTGCTTTATTCATAAATGCATGTGAGAGTTTGAGGAAGCAGAATGAGATGTATAAAATTCTGCTTGTTAAATACAATAACAGGGTTTTAAGAGAAAATTGTGTGCAGCTAATTTCACTCTCTTGCAAATATTTAGATTTTCAATACACTGAGTTGTTAAAAGAAATAAAATGTATTAAAAATAACTGGGGAGGAATCATGTATTGCCTGACTTTCATGTCTGAATACCCTCTTTATATATTTAAATTTTTTTACAACCTATTAGCCTGAATCTTGCTATAGTACTTCTGTAGTGTGGCTGCTAAAAAAAAATACGTGTCCTTTATAACACATGAGCTAAGACTGCTTTTCTCCACTATTGGAGTGTTCGGACTTTTTTCTTTTTTTTCCCTGGGTTTTTTGTTTCTTTCTTTCTTTTGGGATTTGTGTGTGTGTGTGTGGTTTTGGGTTTTTTGGTTTTGTTTTTGGTTTTTTGTGAAAGTGATCGGTAATTTGTGCTGGGGGGAGTTGTTTGGTTCACATTTCACAAGGCCACAAAGGGTGAAGTAAACTGTATTTTGATATTCTTTTTATTCAGACAATGCATTTTATTTTGTATATTCAGGTGGAAATCAGCCATCTAAAAGCCAGACAGAATGCGCTACAGGAACAGCTGCAGAAAGTACAGACAGCTGCTCAGACTGCACAGTTAGGAGCTGGTGTTTTACCACCAGCCACTGCATCAGCTTCCTATGTTCCAGGGGTCAGACATTCCTCAGGTTTCGAAGGAGACGACATGGATTTTGGAGATATAATCTGGTCACAACAAGAAATAAACAGATTGTCCAATGAAGTTTCAAGGCTCGAATCTGAGGTTGACCACTGGAAGCAGATTGCAGTGGTGAGTGGTTTCTCCTCTACTTTCCCCTTCCCTCTCGCTTCCAAATTATTATTTTCATTGCATTTGGTAGTTTTGGATTGGATGTTCTAAGAGTTCATGCTGAAAAATTTCTAGAAGCAACATATTTCAGTTGAAAAGCTGAAACCTCTTGCTGACACATGAGTGAGGACACATCCAGTGACTAACTTCCATATGCTTTTTTGTGATGTTTTTATGCATGATTTGTCAAGTTAGGTAAAGGGTTTCATGAACATTTGCCTAGAATGCTGCTTCAGGGTTTCATTTCTGTGCAGCCTTTCTTCCTGGCCATGATACTGATGTTATATGGATAGCACAGTACTGTTCAAAGTAATAGGTGGATACTTGCATGCTGTTTTTGCTTGCTGTTCTCTCAGTCCTTGATATGTCAGTTATAATTCATGGTCTGTTGAGACAAGAAAGAGTGTAATCTTTCAAGCTGTTTTTGATGTGGATCACCACTTTTCGAAATATAGCCTAATTTCAGAGGTATGCTTCTCCCACGTGGAAATACTCAAAATTAAGCAACCCTGTTGCCTTATTACATGCAGTAATACCTCCTGCTCCAAACTTTTACACATATGCATGTAATAATAAAAATCCATGGAAAATTAAAGTGTTTCCATTAAAATGGTTTTTTAAAAATCATAATTACTGTGGATTTTGGTTTTGCTTCATATTAGCTTTGTTGTTTTCTGTTTTGAGTATCAATAGAGGAAGCACTTCTGTGAAAAATACACATATTTATCATAATTTTCATATGGGTATGTGGTTTTTCTTTTTTCAGTCCTCAAAAGTGCAAGGTACAAATGATGCTGAACAAAGTGAAATATGCAAACTACAGAATATTGTTAAGGTAAGATGACAAACTCATCTTCTCTTATACCTTTATTCTTCGTGGTTTTGTGTATAGTCACATGACTTGTAAATATTTTAACTACCCTGGCATTTACATGATTAAAAATGCATGGGGGCATGTAATAGCACAGTAGCATTTCACTCACCAGTACAATATTTAAAAACAGTTACTCTGAGAAAGGGTATTTGTATGATTTAATACAATATGTAAGCTTCAAAAAATTACATTAGTATTTATGAGGGCAAATCACTTTGTGAAGCTGTTGGTGAGTTATGAGGTGGAAACAGAAAATAATTTCTCCTTTCTCAGAAACATCTTGCCTTTTTTTCATTGAAGATGCAAAATACAAATTTGCTGTCATCCTTGAAAGTTACTAGAAATGTGTCCTAGTGTGTCCACTTCCTATGTAAGACCTGTAATCTGTTTACATTAATTTAATATTTACTGTTGTGTAGAACATACTATTTGTAAAAACATAATTTTAAAGGAGTTTTATTTAACATGTTTAAAAAATCCAGATCAACAAAAGTCAAGAAACTTGACCTGTCCTGTGAGAAGTTCTTTTAATAAATCCTTTATTTTGACTAGAGGAAACAATTTACTTTTTATTACGTTGTTTCTTTCATAAGATGCTGTCCTATATTTTGCCATTTTGTTTCTGTAATGATATTTTTTAGGAGCTCAAACAGAATTTAAGTCAAGAAATAGATGACCATCAGCATGAACTGTCAGTGTTGCAGGATGCACACAGACAGAAGTTGGTAGAGATAAGTCGTCGACACAGAGAAGAACTGAGTGAATATGAAGAGCGAATTGAAGAGCTTGAGAACCGATTGCAACAAGGTCTTTGTTACCACATGCTTTCTTTTTAACTTCATGTAGAGTGAATTTTGATTGTGCATTGAATATGCATGTAGCAGTGTAGTACATATCAAATCCATAATGTTTAGGAATTTGAATTTCAATTTCATTTCAGCTTCATGTTTAAGATATTTCTGTCCTGTCCTGTATCTTATATTCACTCTGATTGGCTTGAACATTGGAAAGATAACATTTCATCTCTGACATATATCAGTCTGCAGGGTCATTTTCTGTACATATCAGTCACTGTGCTCTAAATTGTACACTTTCTAGGGTTTTTTAAAACTTACACTGAATATAGGTGGGATGAGACATACGGAATTGAAGATAAGAAAACATCAGCACCTAATTTTTGTGAGAAGTACTCTGTGCCAATTGGGTTACTTCAAAAAGCTCAAGGATTGGGTAATGAGGCCCTGGAACAGGTTGCCCAGAGAAGCTGAGGATGCCTCGTCCCTGGAGCTGCTCAAGGCCAGGTTGAATAGGGCCCTGAGCAGCCTGATGTAGTGGGTGCAACCCTGCCCAAGACACAGGTGTTGAAGCTGGATGATCTTTAAAGTCCCTTCCAACCCAAACCATGCCATGATTCTATGATTGCTGTAAGGACCACTCTTTAGTCTGTGGTGTGACTAGAATGTAGGAGAAGATCAGTAGTTCCCACAAAGAACTTTTTGTTGTCTTGTAGGTATTTCATATTCCCTAAAAATAGTCATGCCAGGTTGGTTTCCCTCTAGGGGCTTCTCTGCACAGATATACAAGATTTGCTGGTAAACCTCTTATTTTGTTACCTGTTAAAACTTGGACTTCTAAAGGGTATATACTCTCCTGGAATGAGAGATCCATTCCCTTCTTGGTAAGAAGAGAAGTATTCTCACAGCCTCTTTACTTCTAAGGTAGTACTGATAAGGAATTTATTTCTTAAAATCAGATGCCTGTTAAGATGTAATTGTTTTTACACCACGTACATGCACCAGCAGGCCTAATTTCATGAAGTCAAAGGCAGAAATCCCTTATCTTTTGCATTACCAGTTATCTGCAAAATAAATGCTGCTCAGGCTTTTGAGGAAGTACAGTATTTTATATTTTTGTTTAGTTCATTCTGTCTGACAACATAATAGGGACTGGGGACGGGCAAGTGAAGTGAATTCACAAGCAATGTGCTTTCATTTAATTTTTTTTCTGTTCACTCTTAATGATGCCTATTTGTACATTCTAACGTGCTTGGAAATTACAGGGGATTGTTCAGAAATATGGATGTCATGATAGTATGATGGATCTGTAAAAACGTTATTTCTGAAATATGTTTTTCTTCAGATGGAAAAATTTTGTGCATCATTTAGCAAGTGATTTGTAGCAAATTGTTCTCTATAGCAACCATTTGGCAAATCTTTGAAATTTAATTAATTAAATTATAAACAGATTTTGCGTCAATTTGAATTAAGTGGCATTTGATAAATTATTCTTAGAAAATTAAGGGATTCTAAGTCCTGATAAATTAGATTCTGTCATCTCCTTACCAAGAGGGATTCTGATCAAGTATATTCTAATTAAATTGCAAACAAAATATGTCTTGCAACCCTTACCTTTTAAAATTATCTTGACCTAGGTATATGTAAGTATTCAAGAAGCTACTTAACAAACCGGTAACATGTATTGCACATCCTCAAATGTTACACCTATTTAAGTAAGCTTTCTGTTGATGATGATCGTATCTTCGTTTTAGACTATTTCCCTTTGTCAGGAGAAGAGGTGGAAGAAGAGACTTAAGTTAAAGATCTAGAGTGATGGTTTTGGTTAATATTGCAAACAATTTCTTTTGCCCTTTAGATGGTGTGAGCACCGATGCCATGGATGACTCTGAAATTACTGAACAGAAAAAAAATGCTTCAAGTCTACAAGGAGATAAAGTGGAAGAGTTGCAGGTTGAGGATGAAATAAGAGAGTTAAATCACAAATTGTCTTCTGCCAAAGCAGAAACCGAAAATCTTCTGAAAGAGCAAGAATTGGCAAAGCTAGAAAAAATCCAACTAGCACAAGATTATGAAAAGCTTAAATATGAGTTCAGTGTTCTTCAAAGATCTGTGGCAGAGCAAGGTGCTCTCCTGAACGAACAGGAGAAGCTCCAGTCAAAGACATCATTACCACAAGATGTTGTCAGACTACAGCAAGCGTTGTCAGGTACTAAGATTATGATTTTTTTATTAATATTTTTTATTTTTAGTGTATTTACACAGGTTTTCACTTTTAAAACTCCCCTTCTTATAAGTTTGAAACGGAATATGAGAATATGTACCTTTTAAATGTTGCTGCTTTAGAAAAGCATTGTCCAGTGAAGTAAGGCTAAGCAGAAGAGGAGATGTAATTAGGGCTAGCATGATTATCATAGGGGTGTCTGATTGGGTAAGTAATCACGTCTGACAACTGTTTGGTAGGGTTTGTTTTTTTTCATTAAAAGTAAGCCTCAATAGAAGTTGTTTGTTTAAATTCTAAAAGTACTTCTTTTGTGTGTGTAAAGGCACTTGGTTGCTAATATCTTCTCCTTAAGGAAACACTGTCACGTGCCAGTTCAAGAAATATATATGTAGGTAGAAAATACTTTAATATTGTGTAACTGATAAGCTGTAGTACTAAAGTCCTCCTAATGTGGAATCAGTTGTAAAAGTAATGCGCTGCTTTGTGGTGGTGATGGATGGTATGTTGGAATCTTTTACAGCACTTGTGGTTGCCATCACAAAATGCTGTGAAACTATTCTCTTCTGAGCAGCAGAGTTCTGTTGGGGCAAGGTGGGAGAATGATTTGGTTTTATCATTGTCTGAAAAGTAGTAAAATTATGTGTTTTATTTCATTTTCCTTTATAGAAGCAGAAAAAGAAATAGCAAGACTTTCCAGTTTAAATCAGGTAAAGCAATTTCTAAATTAGGCCAACAAAAATGTTCCTAATAGTATTAACTGATGGAAAACGTGTTTTGGCACTATGTGGGATTTTTTTGAGCATTCACAGTTCTACATAAATAACATTGTAATGTAAAAGGAAATAATTGTCATTTAATTCTGTAATTGCACATGGAATTGGTGGAAACAATACATTTTGATCTGTGAAACTCCACAGTGTGTTCTGTTAAGGAAAACTAGTGGAGTTCCACGTATCTCATTGTTACTTAGACAGCTGTAACATACATTTTTAAAGTATTAATAGTACATTCTGTAAAACGTGTCATTTTCTACTTCTGCTTTAGGATGTTGCAGTTTTGACACTTATCAGTTGTAAAATATCTCTCTTCTTCTCTGTAGTAGTCTAATAATACTACATTTTGCCTTGCTAATGAAGTTAAGCGGTGGAACACACGGTTTCTCTGGAACATACTTTTTTGTCTTGGTTGACTTGGTCCTTTATAAACTCTCAGACTTAAGAGATTTGGTTTAGTTTGCTTTGTATCCAAAGTATCTTTCAACTGAGGTCTTCTGTGCTGTGTGTGCATTCAAGGGTTCCCGTGGCATTTTTCGTAGTGATGTTATTCAGGTGCCCTTGGTTAAAACTTCCTGTCTCCCCATGCAGCATTCCACATTTAGGGTGTCTCGTGCAGATACGGTAGTTGATCCCAGCTGTCAATCCGTACCTCAGAGGTGGATATAGTTTCTTACCGTACCATGGCTTCTTGTGCAGAAGTGCATAAACTGCACTCCTAACCGAAGGGATGAGGAAATAAGTGTGTATGTGTGAATGGTAAAGGCAAGTACTTCACAAT
Source organism: Cephalopterus ornatus (assembly GCA_013396775.1). Classification (NCBI taxonomy): domain Eukaryota; kingdom Metazoa; phylum Chordata; class Aves; order Passeriformes; family Cotingidae; genus Cephalopterus; species Cephalopterus ornatus. The sequence goes on along the minus strand of VZRE01005210.1, from coordinate 543,596 downwards.
GAAGAATTTTTAACTGGGGTCGTATTCATATAGGTTTACAAATTCTAACATAAAAATGCATACTTGTTTTTTAGTTGAGGAGGGGAAAGGAAATAATCTCAAAACAGTTCATAAATTTCACCAAGATAAAGTCTAATATTTATAATTTTTTTTTTATCTTGAGGGACTTGAGAAGGAACTGACGAGTGCACAACATAAACATGAGAATATTCTTTCTTCGAATACAGAGGATCAGAATTCAGAATTATATCAGTTAAGACAAGATTTGGAAAGGAAAGAACATGAATTAGATGAAAGCATTGCTGAAAGAGAAACATTAATAGCGGAGTTGGAAGAACTAGATAAGCAGAATCAAGAAGCTACTCAGGTAATAAATAATGTAACTAATTATTGAACTGCTAATTAAATGTTTAGATTTCTCTGAGTGACTTTATCTTTTAACTTAATCTTTGAACATAGGTAGCAGGAAAATAAAAGTTATTCTCTGAGGCTTAAAAAAATATTAGGGCCAGTGTTTCTTCATATCTACCATCTCAGTGGGAAATTCTGAAGTGCAAGGAACCCCCTTGTTATGGACAAAGAAATAATAAAGCATGTCACCTATCTGTAAGGGATGTTACTTTACGAAGTCCAGTTAAATAGTACGTGATTTTTCATTGCAAAATTTCTGATGGAATTTAACCTGCTAATATTCTGATCTGTCTGAATCACATGAATGATTTTTTAAACTTTTTTCCTTTGATAATTTTTAGTTATGTTGAATATTTAAGTTACTTAATTGCAAATTCTTTAAGCATTTGTGGAGTAAGAAAGGTCACCAATTATATGTAATCAGAATTAAGTTATACCTTTTTGTTACAGTTCCGATATATTTGACCTGTAAACTTAAGAGTTGCAAGCCGTCTGTTTTCAAGATTGGTTCACTACATGGAATTGAACATTTAAAGTTTCTCCTGTGAAATGAATCCAAGCAAGTCTTGTTTAAAAATAAGCTCGAACAAGAAGTTGAAAATAGAATATACAGCTATTTTAAATGTAGTGCCACCCTGTTTTTAAGCACTGTGTGTTTGCTGCATTAAAACTGCCTTGACAAATTCTGACAGTTCCTTATTTTTAGGTAGTCCTTTTTTGTTTTCCTTGCTTAGGTAGTTAGGGTTCTTTTAGGGGAGACTATTTTTTTTCTTTAATGAAGTGTAATCTGTCCCTATTTGATACTTGGTTTTAATTAACTTGGCATTGTCTAGTTGATACTACTTGCTAACTTATGTTGGCAAGTAAGAAACATTTTTGTTTCTTCCCTTTTTTATTTTTTAGAGGTTAAAGATGAAATGCATAGTTCATCTAGTTCTCCTAATGAATTCTTTTCTTTGTATTCATTTCAGCATGTGATTACAATGAAAGAGCAGCTCTCAAAACAACACACAGAAACTGATAGTATCATCAAACAGCTGAAATTTGACATTGATTCTGAAAGAAAGAAAGTATCAGAATTAGAAATTGAGAAGATGAAAATTATTAAAGAGTTAGATAGTCAGAAAGAAAAACTAAGCCAATGTTCATATGCACTTAATGATTTGCATATAACTAAACAGCAGCTACAAGATGATATTAAAAATCTTCAGGAACAATTAAGGAAAGCCCAAGACTATAATTCACATAGTAAAAAAGAAATTGGAGAGTTGCAGCAGAGACTAAAAGAAAGAGAGGAAGAACTTCATGTATCCTTGAGCAAGTTGACAGAAAAAAGTAATGAGGAATCTAACTATGCTTGTCAAGATCTGGTTCTGAAAGAAAGAGAAGTAGAAATTGCAAAACTACAGAATGACATTTCAGAAAATAAACAAGTAAATGATCACTTAGAGAAGTCTCTGGCTGATCTCAGAACAGAAAATGGAAAGCTCACAGCAGCCATTGAAGAACTAAAACAGGAGTTAAGTGATGCCATTTCTGAGAAAAATAAAGTTTACTTGGAAAAAGACACTGTTGTGGAGGCTTTGAAAATGGAAAAAAGACAGTTAGAGAGCGAATTAAACCAGACAGAGAAGAGGCTTTTGGAACAAGCACATAAGTATAAGCAGACTATTGAGGAATTATCAAAGGCCCGCAGTATGGATACCACTGCACTGCATCTTGAACATGAGCGCCTGGTTAAGCTCCATCAAGAGAAAGACTTCAAGATTGCTGAACTTAAAAGTAGCATTGAGCAGATGGAAACTGACCATCAAGAAACAAAAGAGATGTTGACTACAAGCTTAGGAGGACAAAAGCAGTTGACAGATCTCTTAAAAGAGAAAGAGGTATTTATTGAAAAATACAAAAATGAAGCATTACAGGTGAAGCAGGAACTTGAGGAATATATGAAAGTTTCGAAAAAGCAGGATGTCTTCAAACAGAATTTGGAAGAAAAAGACAGAAGTCTTGCAGTCATGAAAGAAGAAAATAATCATTTGAAAGAAGAAATTGAACGCCTTAAGGACCAGCAAAGTAGATCCACACCTGTGGTTGAGCCTAAAACTTTAGATATTATTATTGAACTTGAAAGTGAGGTAACACAGTTAAAAATGATAAAGAATAATCTTGAAGAAGAAATAGAAGTTCAGAAAAAAACGATAGAAGATCAGAGTCAAACAACAGTGAAACTTCAGCAGTTGCTGCAGGAGCAGCGAAAAGAAATAGATGAGTCCAGATTTCAGTGTGAGCAAATGAATGTCACACATGAAAGACTCTTTTTAGAGAAAGATGAGGAAATTAAAAATTTGCAGAAAACAATTGAACAAATTAAAACTCAGTTGCACAAAGAGAGACAGATTATTCAGACTGATTCTTCTGATCTTTTTCAGGAAACCAAAGTTCAGACTCTTAATGGAGAAAATGGAAATGAAAAGCATGACTTATCTAAATCTGAAATTGAAAGACTGGTAAAAGGTATCAAAGAAAGGGAGATGGAGATTAAGCTTCTAAATGAAAAGAATGTTTCTTTAAGTCAGCAAATTGATCAGTTGTCCAAGGATGAAGTTGGGAAACTTACTCGGATCATTCAAGAGAAGGATTTAGAAATACAAGCTCTCAATGCTAGAGTTTCCTCAGCTTCCTATAGGCAGGATGTTCTTGGTCTTCAACAGCAGCTGCAAGCTTATGTTAGGGAAAGAGAACAAGTGCTAGCAGTTCTAAGTGAAAAGACAAGAGAAAACAGTCAGTTAAAAACAGAGTATCGTAACATCATGGACATGGTTGCTGCTAAAGAAGCAGCTTTGGTGAGGTTGCAAGAGGAGAATCAGAAGTTATCTAATAGATCTGAAAACAGCAGCCAAGACATGTCTAGGGAAACTATTCAGAATTTATCCCGTATCATTCGAGAAAAAGATATCGAAATAGATGCTCTAAGTCAAAAATGCCAAACCTTATTGACTGTCTTGCAGACATCCAGCACAGGTGCTGGTAACGGGTCAGGAGGTGTGAACAGTAACCAGTTTGAGGAGCTTCTACAAGAACGTGATAAACTAAAACAGCAAGTAAAGAAAATGGAAGAGTGGAAACAGCAAGTAATAACCACAGTTCAGAACATGCAGCGTGAGTCAGCTCATCTCCAAGAAGAGTTACACAAGCTCCAAGCACAAATTTCAGTTGAAAGTGATAGTACTTCAAAGCTGCAGGTAGATTATAATGGCTTGATTCAGAGTTATGAACAGAATGAGAAAAAGCTGAAAAGTTTTAGTCAGGAATTAGCACAAGTCCAGCACAGCATAGGACAGCTTTATAACACCAAGGATCTTCTCCTGAGTAAACTTGATTTGGTAACACCGTCTGTGGCAGCAGCTTCCACTGCTTCACAGCTTTCAAGTGCTCAATGTAGTCCTCCAGAAGTACTCAGTGATGAGTGTAAACTCCTTCAAAATGAGTTGGAACAACTGAAAAAAAAGTTGCAAGAAAAAGAGTCAACTATTAGGACTCTTCAGGAGAACAATCAGCGATTATCTGATTCTGTTGCTACAGCATCAGAGATTGAAAGAAAGAGTCAAGAAGGGACTGAGTCAGAGATGAGGCAGATCAAAGAAAAACATGATGTCTTACAGAGATCACTTAGGGAAAAAGACATATTAATTAAATCTAAAAGTGATCAGTTACTTTCTGTGAGTGAAAATCTTAGTAACAAAGAAAATGAAAATGAGCTTTTGAAGCAAGCCGTGACTAATCTAAAAGAAAGAAATTTAATTCTAGAAATGGATATTCGAAAACTGAAAGAAGAAAATGACAACATAGTTGCAAGGTGTAGGGAAAAAGAAACAGAATTCCGTGCACTTCAGGAAACTAATATGCAATTTTCAATGATGCTGAAAGAGAAAGAGTTTGAGTCTCACTCGATGAAGGAAAAAGCTCTTGCTTTTGAGAAGCTGTTGAAAGAGAAGGAACAGGTATGTTCATTCATATTTATGACTATCTTTTAAAATTAGTCATATGATAATGTATTTTTGTGTACATGTAGCCCTCAAGTGTTTGCCTGAAATATGTTTGTGAGTCCATACTGCATTACACTCACCAAAAATCCTCCCTCTGCAAAATTAAGAAGTTAAAAGTCAGCAGGTGAGTGGTTTACAATGTTATCTGGTAATTCTGCAACCATAAACTATGTTTTTCATTTATTTGGAAATTCTTTATTTTCGGAAGAGCTGCTTAATATTAATATTTTACTTTGGCCCTGTTGTTCATTAAGTGTGATTTTTACTGAGTTTATGGTGCTCAAATGTCTGCAGAGCTGGCCAGCACAACTAATTTTCCAATGTACTTTAGTGTTTGTTATTCCAATGGGATTGCTTTACAACATCTCAGTGAGATGAATGCAGAGACTCCATTTAAAAAAAAAAAAGAAAAGATTGGACACACTGATTTAATAGTTTCTTTTAAACAATTTGACATATGGAAAAATTGATTATTTGAAAAAAAGTTTGTGTTCAGAGAAAAGTTGCAGAGGCTTATTTGTTACCATGTATGTAACTTGAAGAAGAATCTTTTTAAAAAGAGGAAGTAATTATGTGGCATCATTGCTACACCATGTTGTATGAACTGCTGCATGAATTGGCACTTCTCTTTGAGAAATAGGTGTTAAGTACCATGCAAATACAGTCTTCCTGTATTTTTGACAAACACTTGACAGTAGAACTCCAGGGTGAGATATTTTTGGTTTGCTCTTGGGCTCTGAAAGTGAGTATGGCCTAGTGGGCAGTTTTTTCTGGTAATTAATCCTAAACAGATAATTTTTTCTTTCCTCTGTACTGCCCAGGTCTCTTTGTCATGGTGGATCTGGTTGCCATTTGTCAGTCTTGTCCTGCAGTTCTCTGACTCTGTTCATACTGTGCTTATTCTCCCTATTGTCCTTGGCATCCCTTTTCATTTTACAAGGTTGTGAGCATTTACCCCTTGTCGGACAGTGGTATTTATACAAACTCTTTCTAAGTAACTTGGCATTAATTTTTCTCGGGCACTGTAAGTATAAGAAAAAATGCATAGAGTCGTAGAATGGGTTGAGTTGGAAGGGATCTTAAAGATAATCTTGTTCCAATCTCCCTGCCATGGACAGGGGACACCTCAAGATCAGGTTGCTCAGAGTCCCTGTTGTGGGGCTGTTGCGGTGTCTCACCACCCTTGCATCTGTCTCTGAAACATTTTCAAACTACCAGGTATATCTGCAGTGTAAAGTATTTGGAATAGCAAACTATGAATTGGATTGAACAATGTGTGTCTTTTTCAAATGTATAATTTAAAAGGCTCAGCTTCGCCGTAATACGTGTGCAAAACCAAGATTGTTTTTTTAAAGAAGTTTCACTTAGGACGAATGTTTAGCTCCATTTGCGCATAGCAAAAGTTTCTAAGGAAATACTGTAAAATTGTGATGACAGGGTTTGTTGTCTCAAAAGTGCAGTTAAATTGTGAAAAATAGCTTTGAGACTTCTTGTATTCCAACAGTCTTGCCCATATAAAATACACTAATATTTTACAAATTGACAGTGTTACTATTTTGGGGTTTTTTTATTCTGACTTGTGAAAGTATGCAGTATCTGGCTGGGTTCTTTGTATTGCATGTCATTGGCCTGCACACTTCCACTCTCTGGTGAAAAGGCTTCTGGTTTCACAAGCATGGAGTGTTTGTCTGCACATTTTTATTGCACCAATCGGAGAAGTTCCTGTTACACACTTTGTGTTTGCCGTGGAGAACTAGGAAAAATAATAGTCAAGCAGTTTTGTGTTTTGTGTGTCTGCGTGTGTCAAAAGATAGCATGACATAAAAAGAAGGTTTGCCTGAAGGTTTATGGTTCTACTGCAAGAAGAATTTGACTATATTTAGCTTGATTAATAAAAGCTAATAATTGAAGCTCTTAAGTATTAGTGATAAAACCAAAGATTACTTTACTTCCGTTCAACATACTCAGTAAAAATAACTACTTTCAAAGCAACATATGAAACCAAATGAAGGAGCAGGCTGAAAAGTTTCAAATAACTGAAATTCATTCACATGTACGTGTGAGTTCTGTAACTGACATAGTCACATTCTTTATATGCTCGTGTAAAGTTGTAGGAAATTTTATCATTCATGGGAAGTTTACACCTGAAAATGTGATGGACATTGCTGTGATTCATTGAGGGCTAATCTTTGGGAGTGAGGTCACCTTATGGTTTGTTTTTAAAGATTTCTTTGTGTGTTTAGTCTTCTTAAGTTCAGACAAGTTGACTTACCTAGGCTGATGCTTTTCTTGTGCGTGGCCTAAGAAATGGGTATCACAGAGAACAGATTCCAAACACTGGGGGAAAAGTGAGATTTTCAAGTATCAGGTGTCTGAGACATTTTGTACATAAACATATGTCCCTCATTTAAGAGAGCTGGTATCTGTTCACAGCAGTCAGTTAAGGCTGTCCCTGTATAGTGTCTTCTAGCAACAACTTTTACTTCGTCATATAACGTGTGAGTGAAATAACTTCAAAATTATATTTTTCCTGAATGTTGTTCAGTGTTGTAAGGCCATAGGTGTCCTGCCCTTTTCCTTGTTAGATCTGTAGTGTCTTCACAGTCTGCAGAGCAAAGACGGTGTCTTTGGCTATGTTTGCAATGTTGAATGTTTGAAATGTTTGAAAACCATTGGCCATGTTTGAAACGTCTGTGTCTTTAACAGGGCAAGACAGGAGAATTGAATCAACTGTTAAATGAAGTCAAGTCAATGCAGGAAAAGGCTGTTACTTTTCAGCAAGAGAGAGACCAAGTCATGGTAGCACTCAAACAGAAGCAAATGGAGAGCAGTGCTCTGCAGAGTGAGGTACACCACTAAATAATTTACAGTTGCAAGAAATAAAGAGTAAGAAATTGTATCTGTGGTATTTTCTACATTATTTTTAGTAGCAGTTACTAGTTCAAAGCATTTAAAATCAATACACACACAGTGTGCTTTCAATGGACATGTTAGTTTGCTTAAATTTTTATGGAAAGTGATACTGCAAGCACCTTAAGGTGTTTTGTACATAGGTGCAACATCTGCATGAGAAGGAGCAGCGCCTGAATCAGGAGCTGGAGAGGTTACGAAATCACCTTTTAGAAATGGAAGATTCCTACACAAGAGAGGCTTTGGCTGCAGAAGACAGAGAGGTCAAGCTAAGAAAGAAGGTTTTGACTTTGGAAGAAAAACTCGTGTCCTCATCTACTGCAGTTGAGAATGCCAGGTAGCCTTTTAAATATCACAGTTAACTAGACTGGTGCTGATGGCTCTATTTTACTGAATTGCCATTCTGAGCACTTGAGAAAACAAAACTCCCATGGGCAGCAGGATCTGGGAGGCTAGAGCCAATCATGTGTTTTTATTTATTTGCCATAAACATGTTTTTCAGCCAGGACAATGAAACACTAAGTATTAAAATTACTCAATGCTTATCTTTACTGCTTTATTATTTTATTTAAACAAGTGTTGGCTGCTTTAGGCAAAAATTCTTTTTTCATGTTATTACAGTTGTCAAAATGAATAAGCTTATTTAATTAAAAAATATGTTTGTAGCTGCAGTCTTTTTTTTTCTTTTAAGTGTCAAAGATGGATTCTGTTCTTAACTTTCTCAGTAAAGAGATTTCTGAGTTGAGCAGAATTCATTGTGAAAAATGGTGGAGAAGGTGGAAGTGTTGGGAGATGGTTGTGTGAAATCGGTATTACTTAATTCTTCATAAATTTTTCAAATACCTCTTAAGAAATACTGCCTATTTCCCACCTGATATGCACTCTCTAAAAAGACTGGCATAGGAGGGGATCAAGTTCATAATATTTCTGCATGATGAGAAGTTGTTAGTATGGAGCAACATCTACAAATACTTTTTTTCTTTTCCTAATGCATTTCAAACAAAAGCAGTTATTTGGGTGTGGGGTTTTTTTGATTCTCAAAATCTTATTGCCAGACTTACTTAAAATCTGTTGTTAGGTTAGGGGTTTTTTAGGTGGGGTTTTTTGTTCATTTGTTTTTAAAGAGGGATCGGGAAAAAATGCCTTCAATTTTAGAAATTGGGCTGAAAAATTCATGGTGACTTGTTTCTGCTGGGATTTAATTTTTTGTGATAACTTCTATTATTGCCGTCCTAAGTAAAGTATTTTATTTTCATGAAGTCATCAGGCTAGTCTGCAAGTTGAATCTTTGCAAGAGCAGTTAAACCTGGTTTCCAAGCAGAGAGATGAAACTGTGATGCAGCTGACCATCTCCCAGGACCAAGTGAAGCAGTATGCACTGTCTCTGGCCAACCTGCAGATGGTACTAGAGCAGTTTCAACAGGGTAAGGCTTGTCAAGAAATAGCAAAGATTACAACAAGCATTTTCCATCTGGAATAGTTAACATATTTTGCTGCTTTTGAAACAGTAGTTTCCTGGTTTCCTCTTGGTAGCATGAAATTCAGAATCTGTTGTCTTTTAAAAAACTTACAAAAACAATTCTGGCCCTGTGAAAGCTGATGATCAGTATCCCATTTATAAAATTTTAATTCCACCTGTGCCTCATGAACACCAGATAACGATAATGCTGAGGTTTTGCAAATTGCATATCCCAAAAAGAGTTAAATGTTGTTAATTAAGATTTTTTTTTTGTTTCATTTTGTATTTTTAACCCTCTAGAAGAAAAAGCTATGTATTCAGCAGAGCTGGAGAGACACCAAAAGCAGAGTGCAGAATGGAAGAAAAAAGCAGAAAACCTAGAAGAAAAAGTTGTATCACTGCAGGTGGGCTGAATAATGAAATTGAACCCTAAGAAACTGACTGCTAGTTCTTGACTGAACAATCGAAGTAGCATTCCATTTTCGGAGTATGTTTGTAATCCAGTTTTCAAAAGAACAAGTGATTGAAGTCTCTGCATGTGTTACATTTGATGTATGTTCTATTAATGTAATTGTGATAGTGATCTCCCTTGCTTCTCTTTTTGTCCCTTTCTTACCCTCTATTTAGGAAAGTTTAGAAGAGGCAAATGCTGCCCTGGATGCAGCATCCAGGCTTACTGAGCAGCTTGACATCAAAGAGGAGCAGATTGAAGAGCTTAAGAAAGAAGGTAACAACATTTATTTATTTCTGCTTAAAACATTTCAGGCAGCTGAGGAGACAATATAGTATTCTTAGGAACTTACCAAAACTCATATACTGTGAGGAAAAGAGTAATTCTTTACCACTTTTTGAGGACTTCCTTGTTTATGAAGCGGATATGAAAAAGTATGTTTACCTTTTGTTAGCGATCTTTCTCAAAAGAAAGCCTGTAAATACCAAAGCCTTTGATTTAGCTCTAAAAGACACTGAAAGTGTCTTTTTTACAAGTTTGTGGAATACCAAATGTTGTCAGATCTTCCAAAATAGTTAACTACATATTTGACATAGACAGGAAGACAATGAGATAAAGAGAAATTGGTAAGAGAGGGAGCAGCTCTTGCACAGATGTGACTGTCATCTCAGCTGGATGCAGTGGTAACTCTTGCTCTGAACATCTGTAACTAATTATTGCTATTTATTTTTAAATTATAATTAGTCTTACTCTTGAAATAAGTGATGTTTTCTTTAAGCTTGTGATCAGATAGTTGGCGTGAAATGTCACTTGAAAGTCTCCAGCAAGAACCCTAGAAAAACTTACGACTTTTCCACTACATATTTGAATGTGTACTTACTTAAATTTAGTTTAGTGTCTAAGTGAAGTTTGGCATCCAAGTGGGCATCATAGGAGTGCTCCCTGAGTTCAAATTAAATTTCAAGCTGCTACATGAATGTACAACTGCTAATTATTTTTGAATTGACTGATCCGTCTGTCTCACTGCAGACACGTACAGCAAAAGTTCACGGACACTCTGGATTGAAATTAACTTTGGCATAGGCAAATATGGCACTCTTAAGTGGGAAGCTCTTCATTACTGTTTAATTTTGATTGCAAACCCTTGCATATGAAAGCAGGAGAGGTTTGAACTTCGAGAGGAAACTAAACCTCGGTATTTTATCAAACTGTGTTGTATTGGCAAGCAATTTACTTGATAAAAAAATGTGAAATGAGATTGTTGCATAAAGGAAACAGCACTTTAAGGTTGTTGTAGAATAAATCAAAATTTTTATGGGAAAAAAAAGGAGACCACTCCATTTTCTCTATTTACACAAGAAAACATATAATGTCTTATTGAAAATTGGCCAAATACATTCCCAGACACAGTTTTGTTGGCCAAATCTTTTGAAGGATTTCTTTATGGATTCTTTTGGCAGGAGAAGGGACTTTAATGGAAAAGTATAAGATGAACCAGATGCAGTTTTCTGGATTGCCATAAATGGTTAACAAATTATTGGAGACTGTTGTAAATGTCTGGTTTACAGCAGTCCATGCTGAATTTTTGCTCAGGGTTTTTTTTGTTACTTAGTCTTTTCATATACCCGAAGTATGTGTTTAAGTCCTTTTTAGCTGTAAGATTCTATTTTAGAAGGAAGTGTTCCATTTAAAAAATACAGTGATAGAGTTGCATGGTCACTGTACACAGTGACTGTACATAGCTATGTAGTGGTCCTTAAAAGTTGATCCTCTTTTGATATAAGTCTTTTTGACAGTAAAAAATAAAAAACAGCAGAAACATTTAATTTAAATTATTAATACTTTAGTTGTAAAATTCATCACGTGAATAGAAATTGAAAAAGCAACACACCATTGTCTTGCTCTGTAGAGAAATAGCAACAGTGTAAGATTTAATTGAAATTTGTTTTCAAATGCTTTTTATCTATTTGTGGCATTAGTAGTTTAACTTTTTTTATTCCTTTTTATGCTATGGAGATCCAAATAACTCAGCTTCTATGTATGCTCTATGTAAGAGATACAACCCTTATCATTCTATAATTATATTACCAATGTTTTCCTTCAAGTATTGAGTCCTATTTAAGAATATTTGCAAAGTAGCATAATTTTAAGTAAATTTAAACCTTGAAACCATGGATTAACTCTCCTGTGCCTCACCCTGGTATTTTGAGAAGGCAGTGCTGAAGAGCAGTCACACTATTGAAATGAATTTCAATGCATATGGATGTGGTTGTAACAAGATATATTGTTTTAAAATGTATATTTTTCTTTGGGTTTTAATTTGCTTTGAATAAGGAGCTTACTCTGTGTGTTCCCAGCACAACACTGGTTAGTTCATTCTATTCTATACTGTACAAAATTCATATTTGTGTAGTAAAATATTTGTGAACAGGGCATATTGGGTTTCACAGCCTGGCTCTTTGGTGTGTATAAATGCAAAATCTTTGTGAATTTTCATTGATGTTAATTGAGAACCGTGTTTTGTCAACATAGTTGTGGCATGCACTTAGTAATGATTGAAAGTTGTGGAAACGAGAGTGGAATGTTTTTGATGCATCCCAGATGATTTGAAGGGTGTAAAAATTCATAAAAGTCACATTTCTTACAGATGGGAAGTCTTTTTAGAAATTAACTACAAGATAGATAAAAGTATCTTTTGTTGGGGTTTTTTTTCTGTTTTAATTAAGTAATTTTAATGAACGAGCCCAAGAAGCATTAAAATAGTAGGAAAATTAAATTGATCAGCAGTTTATCCATACGATTTGGAGATAAGTATTCAGCCTTATAGGTTAAAAAGTTGATAATTTCAGCTTATACAACTGTAGGGTAGAGTTGGTCTTCACATGGACAGTCCATGTTATATTTGTCAAGCTGTTGTGTGTGAAGAAGGCTTACTTGTACTTCTATTAGGAAAACAGTCTCTTCAGAGGTAGTATCTTGCAGAACCCCAGTTTGGTGAGAAATTACATTTTTGCTGTCTTGAGGTGAAGCCATTTGGAGTTTATCTTCTAATAATTCTTTGTACCTTGTATGTAATTATTTGCTGTTTTCTCTGAGAACTGTCAACTGCCAGTGTTCTTAAATCCTTCATTTGAGGATTTAAGGGAGATAAGTTTATCTAGCAAATTACTCTGGGTTTTGTACAAACTGTGCAGACTTGAACATCGGATACTGTTACCTAGTTTCTAATATATCTGCATTTTTATAAAGAGAAAAATTTTTTTTTCTTGTTTCCTTACAGTTGGAATGCTGTAAAATATTTACGGCAAATAAAACTTTTCGGAGAATTTTTTCCTTTATTATGAGCTGTATTTTTGAGTTAAGAAGCTTGAGTTACTGACACAGTATGATTGGTGTAATTGGGTGTATTTGAGTTAACAAGTAATTGTATTTGTGGAGTTTTAGAATTGTAGAGAAGTTAGTGCTGTGAAATTGTTGGGCAACAGTGAATATAACAATATCATGCCATGGCTCCTTTTAAAGAAATAGGTTATTACATTTGTATCTTCTTTATTAAAGATTCTGATGCGGGAGGCTCAAGTGTGTAGACAGTAGGCGGGTCCTTGATGAAGGTCAGGAATTTCAGAAAGCTGAAAAGTTACAGCACTGATGAATGCAGAATCTAAACTTCTCTCTTTCTCTTCTAATAGTTCCTGTTTCATATTTCTGATGAGAAAAAATAGAGTGCTTGTCTAGGCCAGGGAGGTCATTATCAGTGTTGTGATATCTAAATGAACAGATTCTTCAGAACTTAGATTCAGTGTGCAAAAAGAGACCGAAAATGTGCATAGTGACTCCCAGCATACTCCTAGACATGTTCATGTTAGTTAATCTGTAATACTGGCCTAATCACGCCGTTTACAGGCCGTGAAAAATGCGAAGTGCTTGCCATTTTCCTTTCAGTTTTGTCTTTGATTCATGGTAACTTGGCATTTCATCTCTCCCATTTTTAACTAAGTGTCTTTGTTCCCAGAAGTGTGGATAATCTTGCATCTGCTTGCCTTTCTTGCCAATATACTGAATGGTGAAGCACAGCACTGGTTCTACGGTGCATTAGCGTGTCTCAGCGTGCTCTTTCCAGAGCTTGCATCAGTAGCAGGAGTGGGAAAGGTCCTAACAGAAGAGACCCACAAGTTGCTGATGTTGCTCTGCTAGCCAGTTATTTTCTTGGGAGACTGGAGAGCTCGGTGCTTCAAGGCTTTAGCAACCTCAGAGTATACAGAATAGCTGGATTTAGGTAATAGTTGAGGTTAAGGACCGAGACCAGAGAGACCTGATGCCAACATGTAGTTTGGTCAGGTTATGAAAAAGATGTCCACCCCAGGACTACAGACCTTGCTCAAGAGTTTCTTTCCAGTTGCATAGTATTTACGTAGGAAACAATTCATCAGACCTTCTGCAATGGATTTAGTTTTTGTGTATTGTTGTACTTTAGCATTGAGTATCATTCCCAAAATTTTTGGCTTATGGTTTCAAATAATAATTACTTACTAAGTTGACACTTTTTCGTTAAAAAAAATAGATTTTATGGGTTTGGTTTTTTAATTTAAAAGCACCATAACAATATTAGTGTATTTTTATTATGAAAGTGTAGTGTTATTGGTAAATTTTGCAACAATGTTTCAAAGTTTGAATTTTTGTTTATTTGCTGTGACATAACAGGTGAGATCAAAAGAGAAATGCTAGAAGATGTACAAAATAAACTAATGAACCTTATGAACAGCACAGAAGGAAAAGTGGACAAGTAAGTCTTTTTAATGAAAGATTTGGTAGAAGTTTTTGGGTTCTATTCCTCTCAATGTACAGTTATGTTACTAATACAGTTGCAAGAGTGGTGCAGAACTGGACTTCTGTATGCGATCTTGTAATTATACTTTCATTATTTTGACATGTTGCTTGGTGGTTGTAAATAAGTCATTTGCTCTCCTGAGTCAAGATCTTAGACTAAGCATTTTCCCTGGTACAGTAGGTACATCAAAACTTGCTCATGTACCGTTCAGTCTCACCTCACTGCAGCAGTATTGCTGAATTCTGTCCAAGTTGACACATACTGTATCAGAAATGTGATAACTTGTGGGAGGAGGAAGTGGGTGAGGTACCTTTTTAATTCTTTGTATTTGATTTGTTTATTTGGATTGTTGCAAATTAAGCAAGAGAGTGAAGAATAAATGCATCAATATTATGGTATCAGCTGTTACACGACAGGAGATTGTATAACAAGCTTCCTTTGTTCGGCAGGCTCCTGATGAGAAATCTCTTTATTGGACACTTTCATACCCCAAAAAATAAACGTCATGAAGTGTTAAGGTTAATGGGAAGTATCTTGGGAATAAAAAAGGAAGAACTCGATCAGGTAATACTTTGCAGAAAACCAGGCTTCTTTTTTTCTTTGCAGTATCCTTGCCTAAAAAATAGAATTACTTGCTGCTAGACTAAATGTGACTGTCCCTGCACTTCTTGGGGGGCGAAGTATGTTTTTATTTTTCTTACCTCACATTTTTTTATGTGGGACATGCTGATCTTAATGGAATCTTTTGATAACATCATTTTAATAGAGTAGATCTCATTTTGATGAGGAATGCTAATGCAGAAAGGAAGGGGTTTAACTTTGTGCTGGTGTGTACAATAGCTGTAATGCATCAGTTACAGAAAAGTAAGCCAGTTATATGTGTACCAGTAGTTGTTGTGAAGAATGTGGGGCTTATAATTTTAAATAAAGATCCAGGTCTTTATACCACCAGTCTTTGGCAGGCAGAGAACATAGTTTTGACAGTAATTTTAGTTTTTATGTATCTGTAGGATTCTCACGTAGTGTTAGTGAATAAATAGAATGAGTTGCACTTCTTTTATCTAGTGCTTTATTGTTTTTGTTTCCTAACTTTGTTTTTTTTAAATACTTTTCTAGTTATTATCTGAAGAGCAAAGAGGAGTTACAAGATGGGTGACTGGCTGGCTTGGTGGAGGAGCTGGGTCAAAGAGTGTTCCCAGTACACCTTTGAGGCCAACTCAGCAGAACATTTTTAATAGTGTAAGAATTAATTGTGCATTCTCTTTGATTGGAAAAATGTGGCAGTTGTGTATTAATGCTGATGTTTGGTTCATCAGTGTATTGAACTTAATTCACTGATGCTACTGTATCTTGCGTTATTTGTTTGTTTTGTGCAACTGCTTTGGCAAAAGGTTTTTACCTGAACCAAGTAAATATGTAGACATGTGAAATCTTACAATACTGAGTCTTGGGCAAATAGAGCAAACAATTACTGTTCCACTGGTTCCTGGGATCGCTGACTTCTTACAGTATGGACTTTATCTTGGAATCTTAACAGTGCTGGGAGTTAAATACATGTTGAGTCTGGAATTCTACAATACTCAACAGTATAGAAGACCATGACATTGTATTTTGATGACTGTGTTCCCATATGTCCTTTAAATTTGATTGGAAAAGCTTTTTCAGCTGCTGCAGCTAGTGCCTCTTACTTACAGCATATAAAGTTGATATTTTAAGTTTTCAAATACTGTAAAGCAACAGATCTCATAGCATAATCCATGGGAGCAGTTTATGAAACTTTCCGTTTTGCAGACCAGTAAATAATGCACTCAAGGATTGAGCACTGTGGGATTGGGATTTTTGGATTAACTTTGGTTTTTTGCTCAATTGAGCTAGGAATGTTGAGAATTCATTCCTGTAAATCGTCTTGAAGTGTAGGGGTTGGTTTTCTCCCACTAAAATAATGCAGGTATGTAGGCCACGAGAGGACTGTGATCTGATTAACTATAGATATAAAAGAGGAAAATTAGTGCTTTTGTATGTGTAGTACAGGCTTTACTAAGCAAACTTTTATCTTGTGATGCTACCGACACCTTAATCGTTCCAGGCTTCGTTTAATCAAGAGTCTCTGTGAAATAAAGCATGCAGTGGGCTTTAAGAGAAGTGTTTGGAGTTTGTGTTTCTGGAGAAGTGACTGGTTGAGCAAAGACAATGGAAATACTGTGATGTCAGTATTAGTGTGGTTTTCTTGAAATAATTGGCTTAAATCAGTAATGGAACCATGGTGGAAGTATGTGTGTTATCTTTAGAGTTTATCAGTTTTACATAAATGCCACTTAGTGAGACATCAACAAACTGTGTATTTTGAAAATAAATGTCATTGTCACTCACTAAGGATTGCTTAGTACTAAGTACCAGTACAAAATTGTTTGGAGGTTGTTGACAGCTTTTTACTTTTATGTATTTATGTATTTTTGACTTTGTGCTTTTTACCAGAGCATCAATGAAATATACTAACAAGTAGCTTCTTGCAGTCTTTTTCAGAATTGTTTGTGAAATTCCTTGAAACTGAATCTCGCCCAGGCCTTCCCCCACCCAAGCTCTCTGTTCATGATATGAAACCTTTAGGAGCAGCAGGAACTGGTAAAACTAGTAGTACTCCATCCAACAGTCAAATGCAAGGTAACATTTGAAGAAACATTGGAATCTTTTCACAGAATTCAAATAACTAAAGGTAGAATTTTCAAGGGGATTTTAATGATTCTGTGCTTCCTCACTTGTGAAATATGAATTTGATTTATTCTCCCACAATCATTTCCTACTTTTTCTTTTTTTTTTTTT